>VMDR010004103.1:0-63789 GCA_007922815.1 Macrotus californicus | reverse complement strand
CTGACAAAAAAGAACTACAGGCCTTTTCCACTTAAAATATAGACACACAAATATGAAACAAGTGATTCAACAGTTCATAGCATGAATGCTTCTCATCGTGATGGGGAGGCTCAGTGTGCGTTTGAGGTGAGGAGGTCATTGCATTTTTTGTTCTTCACCAGAAGGGGGCTCACTCCTGGACATGTGTCAGGCAGGTGGAAGAGCTTATCAATTCTGTGACAGAACAGATCACAAACAATTAGAATGTCTTTTCAGGAAATTGTTTGATTCTGGATATGTTTGCTTGAATATAGGGACTGGGGTTAAAGTCACAAAGTAGTCAAGCTTTTTTTTTTTTGTTACTTATATTATTGTTAAAGTCAGCATTCACTTCAAGGAACAGTTATGAATCAGTGCTCTGAATTAAACTTCTAATACAGCCTGTCCATGTGTCAGGCACTGCATGTGACTCGAAGAGGAAAAATTGATGTTAGTCGCTGTGAATGTTCTGCACAGTGGACACCGCCAACATGTTTCTTCGTGGTCTGGCCAGTCCCCACCTATGTCACACCCATTTCAGAAATCTGCCATCTTCCTCGCACTTCTCCTTCTCTTGTTCCCTGTCCACCTTCCTTCTCACCACCCCTAATCTCTCTCATTCTTTTTCTTTAGGGCAGGGGGAGTTTGCTAAACAGGGGCCTTTGTCAAGAGAATCCCGAATGGCACCCTCGTAGAGAGGAGAAAGCTGCCTTTAAGTGCCATTCTTAATTCATGGGTAAGAGCTGCTACTGTACCTGTGTGAGGTTCCCACAAGAGATTCACTAAATGTGTCTCTGCCAATACCAATGACCGAAAGAGACCTTCCATTAACTTCTGAATTAGCCAAATGGGACAGAGCTTAATCTAATATGTGTTATTTCATTTTCTAGGTTACTTGTTTTAAAGGAAATAAAGTATACTCATAGGCTGTCTAAAACCATCCTGGGAGATGTGCATGGGAGGACTCCATCTAAACAGTATTGGCTTCTGAGAAAGCTGGGTGCATGCCTGAGGGCCCAATTTAGCTTGGTGGATGCCTTTCTCACAGTAGGCAAAGCAAACCTCTAACTCCAGAGAGCCTTGAGAGCAATTGCACATTAGTGAAAATGATGAGTGCTTGTGCTGGAGTTTTAAGATGCTATGGATAAAGGGGCTCTTCCCTCTTCTGATATCTCTGCCCATGCCTGCTTGAGTTCTCCTTAGATGTGGCATTCTTCACAGTGACCAGGATCTCTTCCCTTTGGCATGGTATGACCAGTGCTGTGAGTAGTCTAGCCATCATCACAAACAGATTGGAAACTGATGGACTGAAGCCAAAGGCTTCTGATGAGGCAGCGTTGTGCAGTGAACAGAGAACCAAACCCACTGTTGGGAGCCTGAGTTTCTTTCTCAGCTCAGGCATTAATTGGGTGGGTAACACGGGACAGAACTCCCTTGTGCCTCAGTATCTTTTTCTCTCAAATGGGGATGGTAATATTTGCTCTGCATATTTCCCAGGATTATTCCACTCATCAAATGAGATAATAAATATGAAACTGTTTGCAAACTATAAACACTATACACATTTAACTTAGAGTGTGCTATGGCATATGGAGTGGTCCAACAGGTTACTAAGATCCTGTAGGTATCTTGGCAATGTCTTCTTGACTCTCTAGGATTTTCATGAAAGCAAAATTTGCTAAACAGAACTAGAGACATGCAGCTTTCTCTCTTTTTATAGCCATCCTTCCCAACTGCCAACCCTATTCATGGGATTTAGGATGTGCCAAGGTTAGAACACTCAGACACGGGGTGTGAGCCATAACTTCTAAATCAGCTCTGGAAGGCTGCCAGACCATCAGTTTAGAAAAGTGATCCGAGTGTCTTCGTGAGGACAAAGAATTACTTAGAGAGTATATCTTTCAAGAACATGTTATTGAAACTCGGAAAAAAGAGTTTTAAAACCTGAGAACACTAGTATTAAAGGCACTCTGAACCAATTACAGTGTATTCACTCGGATTTCAATGGGGGGGGTACCCTTTTCATTATTTGCAAGCTTCAAGAACATTGGAAACATATCGCTGAAGACAATGTAATATCCAAATCTGAAGTAGGCTGTTGTTTTTTTCATTTAGTCCACTTTCTTGCTTTTATCTTCTTCATGAAGGCAGAAGAGCACTTATATGTTTTTAGAATACACAATGTACCCTGAGTAGGCAGTGTACTTTTGGATAGTTAGCACCCTTTGTCCCCCGAAAAAACATATTATATTGTACTTACCTTACCCTAGGGTGCTATGGAAGTGCTCTGTGGGAATAGTGCCATGATAGGGACAGTGTTAGACCCTGAGCCCTTAGCACAGAAAGGCCTGGTCATTTCCAATGGTTTAATGATCATTCTGCACATTTCAAGGAGAGCTTTTTTTAAAGCCATGGGTGAAGGATGGGGATGAAAAACAAAGAAGCCTGAGGGAGACTTATGTTCAGAGGTGCCTGGTATCTTTAAGATCTGTTGTCTGTCAGACACTGGCTACCTTCAGTTAATGCAGGGCTTTCAGCATTTTAGTGCCCTTTAGCTAGAGGATGGTCATTGAACAGAAAGAGAATACCTACTTTATTTTGCTTGTAGCTTCACTGCATGGGTATGAAATGAGTTTGGGGACCCGACAGTGCACTAGGGAGTCCCTGGATATCCATCTATTCGTGGAGTCATGACCTCTCCCCACCCTCTGTGCCAACCACAAGGGCTCAGTCTGTACATGGCTTTTCTTCTCCTACTCTGTGGGGAAAGTCTCTCCCACTTAGATGAGTCCTGACAATCTGTTATGCCCCCAGAATGGTTCATGATGACTCCCTGTTTTATGCCAGCTTCCTGGGCCCCTTATGTTTCCGTGGCACCTTGGCCCTGCCTCAGTGAGCATGAACTCATCTTCCTCATCAACACTTGATCTGAATCTGTTGACACTACAGCTTCTGGGTCCCGCCTACTAGAGCGGCACCCCCGAGACTGCAATCAGACTGAGCAGGCCTCTGCCAAGCTTCTGAGTCTCTCTTCCCTTCCTCTCACTGGAGGCCCAATCTCAATTTAATTCCTGCCCCTGCTGTCGCTATCTCTGTGACTTTAAGCCAATTACTTCATGCTCCTCTAGGGAGACATTTCCTTGTCCTCTTAGGCAGGGAAGTATCACTCCTGTAACCCACAGATTCCCTGACTGTAATGACTTAAACACAGCAAGGTAGAGAGTCCAAGTAGGTTTCCAGTCAGTAGGGGCATGCTGTTCCACAGAGACATTTAAAGACCTCGGCTGACAGAAACTCTGCCTTGGGTAACAGATGATTTCCAGGGTCACAGGACATCAAGGATTCCAGTCTATAGAAGGAGAAAGGGCATCTGGGGAACATGCACTTTCTTCTTAAAGGCCCTGGCCCAGAAATGGTGCATAGCTCTTTCTCTCAGTCTATTGACAAACGAGTCCTAAATCCATGCATGGGGCAAGAAGGCTGAGGAAACGATTTTCCAGAAACAAGTCCAAGGTACAGGAGGAGACCAAGAATTTGGTGCACCGCTGCCTCTGCCACACACAGCATCTCCACCTCGGTTACTTGGGTGACTATCACAAGAAGTAGTTACTAGCGTGGGCCAATTTTGGATTTTCTTCTGCCACTTACTAGTTCCATACAAATGGACAGTAATTTAAATGATCTGGGCGTTAGTTTCTTCACCTTTGGATGGAGAGAGCTCAGTGGCCACCTGATAGGATTATTGTGAAGAACATAATGGGGTAGAACATGTCATCTATTGTCACTCAATAAGTGTTAGTGGTTCTTATCTCTCAGTGAATCCTCTTTAAGTTCCTGTTAAGACTCACAATTGGGGCTTATGATAGAATGGGGTATTTATTCCCTTTGTTATGACTTTTAAAACAAGATGCTCTGTATTTCATGACCTAATAGCAATACCCTCTTCCTGAGATCATAAATAATCCATAATTCTAATGCAGGTTCAAAATAAGAGACAGAGAGTAATATGGGGAGGAAGAAGGAAGGGAAGGGGAGACAGACAGACAGACTCCTCATTGCCCTGCCTGAACCTTTCTTGGAACTGTGCTGCAAACTCTTTCCGCCATCTTTGTTCTTTCTCCCTCCTCCTCACAAGGTCAGACCTGCACCATGGCCTGAAGACTGTCCCTAACCTTCATCCTCCATGAGCACTTCCCCTACTAAATCTCTCTCACATTTAATTCCTTTTTGGCATCTGCCTCTCAGAGAACCCAGACTAACACACCAAACAAGTATTTCTCATGTACACACTCAACATAAAATGAAGTTCTCCCCAGTCGTCCTTAACCAACCACAGAGACTCTCTCCCCAGTTTTGTCTAACTTTACTTAAACCTCGTGCAAGACATTTTATTTATGTGGGCAGTGGCTATTTTTCTCTAATGCTTAGTGCTACTTTCTTCAGGATGCATCCTATAAAACACTTGCCAAGAAGATGGAAAAAGCTGCAGGCTGATGGCCTTATACTTGGGTCAGACAGAGCTTCGTACTGGCCACAGAAGGATGCAGTAGAGGAGCACCTGCTGGCTCCTCTGTGGCAACATGTTTTAAGTGATGGCAAGTGAGTGTGCCTGGCACTGTGACAGGTGCTGGGACTTCACAGACAAAGGCCCACTCCCTTCCCTCACAGTGCTCAGACACTGGTCAGGGAAGATAATAAAATGGGTAGTTGCAGTTTTTCTTGATGGGTGTTAGGTGAGAGTAAATTCTGGGTGCCAAGAAGCACAAAAGAGAGCCTTTTATGAGGAGGGAGTCAGGAAGAACATCCTGGGAGAGGTGAGAGCTGAGCTCTGTTTCAGAAGTGAAGTCAGAGTTGCCCAGAGTCCAGAAGGGAGAGAAAATGCACTCCAGGTGGGAAAGCAGCCAGTGTCTGGCTTTGAGGGCGTGCATGACAGAATGGGGACCACCTAGTCATTCCACCTGCAGGGCCAGGTGGGGGCCTGGAAGGTGGGAAAAAGCCAGCTCTTTGTGCTACATGAGTGGGAACTGTAAAAACTCCTGCAATATAGTGAGATTGATGCCATTATCGGGGCTCAGAGAGCGTAAGGCTGTTATCATCAGAGGAGGGGAGGTGTGCTCCCAACATCTGTAAAGTCTCTTAAAGCCCCAATATCAGAATGGCTTAATGGAATTGATTTGAAAATTGCAGAAATATTAACTATGTATTTTTTAACTTTCAGTTACCTACCTCTTGGTGACTCAGTTTGTTGCTTCCCATAAAAAGTAGTATTTCCTTTTGATTGTTTGGAAAGTATATTTATGAAGCTTCAAGGGGTATGGTATCATGCAGGTTATGTGGGCAGACACTGAATAACATCTTGGAATGTGTTCACAACTTCACATTCAACCAATCCTTTAACAACTCATTGATTTAGTCTGATATCCCTGTAGCTTTTATCATTATGCATTGAGGAGCCCTGCTTCTCTACCTGCCCCCCTCCCGATCTTCCCTTTTCTTCTTCCACAACTTACCTTCTTCTCATTTCATTGACCTTGCTCCCCTGTCAAACTCTGAACACATGGTTTCTAGCTTTAGCGCCCCCTGAGGGTGTGAGAGGCCCTTGGCTCTGTCGGTGTGCTTCCCTTATGCCAGGTAAGGTGACTACATTGACCACCACCTGCTGCACCCTTGGCTTTTGGGGACCACTAGCAATGTGCGAACGTGGCCCTGGATGACATCCCATCCCACCCTATGGACAATCCCCCTCCTTCTCTCACTGCTCTCGAGGACAGTCAGCCCCCATCTCAATTTTAGGAAAGGCCCCATAAACTGGTTCCATGGAGCAGCTCAGAGTTTCTACTTCCTTGGTCCTACCTAATATTAACTGCATTTCTGGCTCCTTCCTCATGTGGCCATTTTGGGTAAGCTGACCCAAAACAGCTTTTAAAGGTCCCCTGTGGGAACTTGCTGCTCCGAGAGTCCCCCTAACAGCAGACTCAAGTCCTTCAAATTAAATCAACCTCTTTAGGCAAACCCAGAAGAATTAAGAGCTCTGTTTACAGGTCAAAAAATAGAGTTTTCAGTGGCATGCTTTTAAATAGCATGCACCTCATATATAAAAAACGTTGCTTCACTTCCACTCAGCTTTCCCAGGAATGTGCGTATGATATAAAACAAGGCACACCTGCTTAGTTTCGCAGGGCTCCAGGTCCTGCTACATCGACTGCTGCTCCATTCTTCCGCTACTGAAAATAAATGTGTGGAAGACTTGCCACACACGGAGATATTTTTATTTTAAACTAATTGGACACAAACAATTTTAATTTGGGTTATGATCCAAGCGAAGCTGTAAGTGAACTCTGATTTAAAGCCCAATCTATCCCTCTAAGTGGCCCCGCCACGTTTTTTTTCTGTCATTGAAGAGCGTGCTCCTTCTCACCCTTTTAGATTCTGCTAGCACAGATATTCTTTAAAAAAACAGGTAGGCTTCTCTGGCTATGTGGTTCTTCTTTGTCTGCCTGGTGCTGTTGAAGGGCAAAGGGCATTGGAAAGCATTGGTCTTCACATAATGCTACCACCTTGCTCTTAGCTTCTTCCATCACCACATGAAAGTTGCGGTTAAAAAACACACATCAAAGAGCGAGTCCCATTGAAAAGGCGAGAGCTGCCTGCTGAGCTGGCATTCAGAGCCAGGGCTTTTGTTTCAGTGGCGACTCTGACTCTCCTCCGCGAGTCTCCTGTGAGCTCTGGTGTGGGTTCTGACTTGCTCTTGATGATATTGGAGTGTGTGTTTGTGGCGCTCACTTTTAATCAGTGCATTTGAGTTTCCAAAGTAAAAAAACTTCTCTCTCCAGCAGGATGAAACTTTTGAATGGAAACATCATGTTTGGCTAGATTTGAACTTAGTCCAGGGATATAGTTTTAGATGTGGGTCCCCAAACTTACCTTGCACACAGCTCAGGAAGAGAGGTTTTCCATTTTCTCTGTCTTTCTCTCTGTCTCTGTAAGAATGACCACCTCTTGGAGAGAGTTGCTTCGTTGGAGGTAAGATTTACGTGGGGACTATGGCAAGAGGCAGGTTCTGGCTATCTGCATCCAATCTTGCCTGGCCCCCCACACATATTCTGTCTGCAGAGCAGATTGTGAGGGATTAACTCTCAGCCAGTGAATCTGCAGCCAGTGGGCACCTGCTGCAAGTTCAGAAGGCTGGGCTGCAGTGGGCATTACATGGGATGCACAGAGATTTACAAATCTCTGCAAATATCTGCGCCATCCACAGGTGGTTAATGGATGCTCACCTGCTGTATTCCTTCTCTTGGACCACCATTTGTCCATCTTCAACATCCAGGATTCCACCATTCCCTTAAGTGGCAGCCAGAATCCACATTATGTGCAGTTTTGAGTGAGACAAAGTATGCCTTTCCCAAACTTGCCTTTGGTCCTCGTTTGCATTCCTCTCTACTTGATACCCATTTACCTTCAGGCAAACCATGCAACTTCCCAGTTTTACAGCTTTGGGGAGTTCAGTGCTGAGTTCACTTGCCCACTGCTTTCCACTGTCGCTCTACAGGGAGCCTTTTCCTGGCTTCCACCCATGCCCTGTGCTCCAAGCAGAGTGGTGCTTCCATTCTTACACAATTTCATCTACTTAACATTTCTGAAGAATTAAAGGTTGACCTAAGGGAAGAAGTTGACTGCTAGATTGTCTTTGAAATGCACTGACTATATGCCAACACTCCTTTTACAGATGAGAAAAATGACTTCTACGCTGGCTGTGACTCTTGACCAAGTTAGTTTGGCAGCAGAGCCAGAATTAGAACCCAGATTTCCCAGAGTCACCCTCCTGTGCATTTTTTAGATCACTCTGCACAAAATATTTTTGACCCTTGGGGCTTTAACATTTTGAAGGGAGTCAAAATTTAAGTTCATATTCAATGATAGAATTGATCAAACCTTATAAATGAGCTTTAGGCATACACCATCAGATGGAAAGTTTGTGTGCTTGTATGTACAACGGCAGCTTTGAAGTTCTCCTGGAGACTAAAATGGCAAAGCATAGGCTGGCTTCTTGCTCTCCCCGAGTGGTGGCGGTCCTGGTGCTTCCTCTACCTTCCTGCAGCAGGAGTCACAAGGTTTTGCTGTGCTTATAGTTAAAGTCCCCGATGTCTTCCATGGGAAGTTTAAATCAGAAGTAGCTTCTGTCTGCAGTGATTATTATGCCCCATGAGAAAATTCAGGGGCATGCTCCTCAATGAATATAAGTTCTCCAGAAAAACTGAAGTCAGCTTCACCATATCAGTTTGTATCAAGGACACACAAAGCTTCTCTGAGATTTCCACAAAAACTTCCACCATCTAAATCTCATTCAGATCCCTTTCCTCACCGGTTCTTCACAAGCCCTCCTTCCCTTAGGTGAAACCTCCATGGGACAATGTCTTTCCGCAGTTGGGGAGCAGCTGTAACAAGAACAGCTGATTCCGACCCGTGGAAGAGAAAGCACCATCGCCGTGTGAACTAGATTTGCAGCCTGCCTTGTAGAAACGCATGGTGCTTTCTTGAGAGATGGGGGTGTTCCTTTGAAATTTTTGTCATGCACCTAACGATCTTTCTCTACATTTATATAATGTTCTGTTAATTTATAAAGCATTACAAAATACATTGTTTTGTTGAATTCTCAAAACCGATCTGCCAGATCATTGAAGCGGTTGGAGCCACGATGCCGAGAGTTAGAGGTAGAATCAGTTTTCAGGGTGGGAACCTGTGTTTTCTGACTCTCCAACACCACATTTTCATATTTTGAGAAGCAGTCACATGCTGGAGAACTTGGGAAGGAAAAATCCTTGCCAGTGGTTACTTGGAAAGCTGTAGCCATTGCACTATTTGCACTGTCCAGCAGGAGGCAATAGAACTAAAGTCTGCTTTCCATCTTCCACCCCATTTTTAACAGTACCGCCTCACCCCCAGCACTGTTCTCTTATCGCATGTGTCAGTTCCCATCCACTTCAACCTACCTTGCTTATAGTCCTCACTTCTTCCTTTATTAAATTTTGATTTTGAGGTGGAAGAATGGTACACACCTTGGCGAATGATACTGATGTGTAAATTTTGCATGATATTCTGCTATCTTCATTCATTCGTTCAAAAAATATTTAGTCAGCTTCTCTAATGTACTAGACCCGGCGCAGCCAGGTGGAGATGTTATGGGGAACAAGACAGACACAGTTCCCGCCTTCATGGAGCTTACATTCCTCAGGGTGAGTGATAGAACAGCAGGGTTTTGCTCGCAAGTAATAAATTTTAAAATTGGTTAACTTAAGCGGAAAAGAAAATTACAATTGCTCACGGAATCAATAGGAAGCTTAATAATCACGTTTAAGTTCAGAAATGAGCGAGATCTGCTGAAGACCGCTAGGCAGTAGGGCTGCACAGGTGAAGCCCTGTTGCAAAAGCACACTACCGCCGTTCCTGCCCTGGGCCTCGGGTGTCACTGTAGCCCCATGCTAAAGGTTGTCATCCTGAGTAATTTCTCAACCATCTCTGTGCCTTTGCTTTACTTTCTTAGGTTTAAAAGTCTTGACTAGGACTGTTACATTGTCTGGGCCGACACTCTAGTTGCTAGCAGTGTGGAAAGGAATATCTGAGCCTTTCACGCCCATAGTGGGGGGCAAAACGCAGCCTTTCAACTACACACCCCTGTTATTCTACCTCGAGCACTATGTTCCTTTGCAATTGTGAAAGACCATGTGAGTCATAATGAAAACATAAAAACATTATATCCCATGCAACAGGAAGTCACTGAAGTGCTTTCAGCTAGACAGTGCTATGAGTCAGCTTACATTAAAAAAAGAAATTTCAGAGGCTTTGTAGGAAATCTAAAACACCAACTTAATAGCAACACACTTTTCACAAACATTTGCAAACTAACATTTAATCATTAATATTTGAATTATAATTGTTAAATAATACATTCATATTTAGTATTAATTTAGGCTAAGTGATGCTAGATGCTGTAACAATCCCCAATTCTCAGTGGCTTATCTTATTTCTTATTCACGTAAAGTCCAGTGCAAGTGTTGCTGATTAGCAAGCTGTCTTCAGTACGGTCCTTCAGGGACCAAGGCTCCTTCATCTGGTGGAACCACCATCCCTTTCAACCTTGGTTCTTTGGCTGGAACCAGAGTATATGGCCAGGAGCTAGGGAAAGAGAGAGGATAAAGGATCACATGATAAATTTTTATGAGTCAGGCCTAGAAATGCTTCTATCACTTCCTCTCACATTCCACTGGCTAGGGCTCAGTCACATGACCATTCGACAGCAAAGGAAGCTAGGAAATGTAGTCTATGTGTTCAGGAAGTAGAGGGGATGTGTTACGTGTTTTAAAGAACACACTACAACCTGCGTGTGGCATACACATAACTTAAAAAGTTACAGGCATGGAAGGCTAAAACAACAACAAAAAATCAACTCCTTTTCACCCTCCTAGCCCCTTCCCAGTCTTCCGAATCAACCGCGTCCCTCCACTTAGCTCTATGCAACGTGCACGTGGTGAAACAGGAGAAATTCCACATTTGAGACTTTAAACTAATTCTGGGTCAGGGATTCAGAGTTCAGTGAGCTATGTCATCAGCCACTTCGGTGGCACGGTATCACAATATCCCTGTCACCATAGAGCAGGGTCTCTCAGTCTTGGCACTATTCACACTTTGAGCCAGCTAATCCTTTTCTGTCGGAGGCTGTCCTGTGCACCATAAGACACTTAGCAGCATCCCTGGCCTTTATCCACTAGATGCCAGTAGCACTCCTCCCGCTACTTGTGTCAATCAGAAATGTCTTCTGATATTGCATATGTGCCCTGGAGGGCACAGTTACCCCTAAGAATTACATCCACAGAGGGGGAGCCTGGGAGGCCTGGAGAGAGGAAGGTGGATTTTGTTACTATGAACCTGTGATGATGACACCACTGAGCTTTGGGGAAGGATTCCTGTTAGCTTAGATTGTAAAGAAAGGTGAGTGTGTGGAGGGATAACGCTGATGGAGGGCCTGGTGTGAAGGACCACGTTAGGTGCTTTGGGCCATCATCTCATTTTAAGAGTAAGGTGTCACTTTCTCCATGACCCCCTCCATTCTCTGTGTCTCATTCCTGTCACATCTATTGGCCAGAATCATGACAACACTTGAACAAAAATTGGGAGTTGGAGGACAGAGGGGGGAGCTGGGTGTCAGCCTGATTTATCTGTTGTCGCCCATATCATCTTTGTTTTTAGTTCTTTGTTTTGTTTGTTTCTTTTCTTCCTGAAGTGCAGCCCCCTGGTGGTTAAGGATTGACTCTACACCTCTGATTCAGCTGCCCTGTGGAGATAGAGACATAAAAGAAGAATTAAGAAAGAAGACAAGTATATTGATCTCCCTGACCAATCTCCTCCAACCAATACTTCTTAATCACAGAGCAAATTGGAGTCCCGGTAAACCCCTTTAATGAGCATCCATTCTACTTCTCAGTTCACGTGATTGGAATGGACGCTCTCTCCCTGCTTCCCTACCTGGCTCCTCTTTGTGTGTCTGATTCGCTCTCTCATACCACATCTATATTTCATCTTATGTATACATGCATACATATATTTTCGCATTTTTGTCTGTGTTTTGCTATAGCACTGGAGGTTTATTATTATAGATCATCATGAGGCACCTGAATATTTTGCAAGACAATGAGCCTCTAGAATCTCTGTATCCCGAGGAACTAATTTTGTGCAGCATTAAGGGGGAAAAAAGAAAAAGAAAACAGTAACTATACATCTGGTTTCTAGACAGTATTAGGATGGCATAACTTGTTCCTGTCTGAGTAAATTCAGTGGATTTGTATTATACAGTGCCTGCTTAAAATGTGTAGCCAAATCAGAGTCGTTCTTTAAATTAAAAACAAACCCAATGGCTTTTGCAACACCGAGTGTGTGCCTCGTATTTGCAGCTCTCGGGTGAAACCTGCCAACTCTTATCCTAAGGGGGTGGGCAGGCAGGAGAGCTCTTACTGCACAAGCATAAATTTCTTCCTCCTTCCAAATGATATTTTATAAAATTGTAAAAGAAATTGACACTCTAAAGTGCCTGGGTAATGCCATGTCATAAACTTGGTACTATAGATTGGAGAGCTGGGGTAGGCTTGTGTTCTGAGCAGCAGGCTGCATACCCGGAAACTGAGTCCGTGTTCCCAGGTCTGTTTCTGGCTTTGTGTCACCCAGGGGAAATCAGTACTTTTGTCAGGGCCTGAATCGCCCATATCCAAAGTGTGGATATACACTTCCCTCCCTCCTTTTCTCCATCCCCAGCTGTACCTTGCATTATTGGGTATTCAGAAAATAGATGAGCCAATGTTTATGAAACACTTTGAAACTCCGGGTAAAATAATCTATGTAAGCCTCAATTGTTATCAACTGTATTGTTATCCTTATTGTTACAATGTACATGCTGTTGCATATTTGCAAATTACATACAGTAATTACCTGAGTACATACAGTAATTCAAGTACCATCACTAGTACTTGACATTCATATTTCAGAGCACTTGCATGGCAATAAATGGTGCTGGGATTCTTGCCCTTAACATTTGATTATTTGTCGGGGACTCAGGATTTGTTAGACACTGTAATTCAGGGAATTTTAAGCCATATCTTCCACAGGCTTCATAATCTCCAGTACCCTCTCTCTGGCAATAGTCCTGGGCTCAAAGAAGGTCTCAGAATACTAAAGCTGTGAGCAATATTTGAGTTTATCTCCTTTAAAGCTTCCATTTTGCAAATGAAGAGACCAAGGCCCAGAAAGATCGAGTGAGTTTCCCAAAGCCCTGCAGTTAGTTGAAACGTCAGAACCGGAACCAAGCCTCTGAATTGCCTTTTTAATCCTCTTTCCATTGCCCTTCACTACTTGGGAAAGGCAGAACAGAAAACAATGGGATGGAAAGGTAGGTTGTTTGGCTTGGTTGTGAGATTCCTCAAGAGTGATAGAGCCCCAGTTGGTTAGGGGTTTTGAAGCCTTTCCCAAACGTACCCTAAAAGAGTAATTGAGGTTGACAAGAAAGATGGAGATCAAACTGTAGCCTGTGGGCTGGAGATGTTGAGGCAGGATTGGAAGACTGTGGGATGGGTTTCACTGGAGAGCCAGGGCATCATCTAGCAGGAAGGCGTATTCCTCGAAGTCCATCTCCTGTCTCTGCAAAGGAAGTAGGTGAGCTCCTTTTCCTACCAGCTTTGCAGCTGGAGTGTAAATGAAGACTATCAATTCCTGGCACTTGGTTGGTGTTTTCCACAGAAGATGCACCAAAGTAAGCTGTTGATGATGGAGGAGGTGATTATTTGGGTGGATCCCAGTGTAGGAGGACGGCAGCCACATCACTGCACGTGAGGCAGCGATTCCTAGGACTGTGTGGAAACACTTATGGTTGACAGACATTCTCCAGGTGGTCCATGGGCCAGGCTTTCATCATATTAATATTGTCTTCATAATGTAGGACTGTTCCTGGCATGGATTAGTAATGCGCTTGGGATATTTAATGCAATTCAGACAATCCCAGTTTGATTTTCGTTAGCACAGTGCATCTTCCCATTTTTTTCTCATAAGGGATTCTTTTTTTCTAGTGGGTCATCAGAGATCACTCTTGCTTTAGGAGGCTAAGATTTAAACAGAAAGACTGATTTTTGAGAGGTAGATCCTTATTATTCCTAGGACTATGGAAGAGTTAATTATATAGTATGACCCTGAAATTTAGTATATATTAAGTATACTAGGCTGGAAGGCAAAGGACCACAAAATTCATCCTGACTTATCTACCAAGTAGCTTTGGAATATAACAACTCACTTAACATTTCAGGGCCTCACCTTTCTATTCTGTGAAATGACGGGATTTGCTTAAATCAATTCTAAAGCTCCCTTTAGTCATAAAATTATAAGAACCTAAGTGAATTAAAAATTGATGGTACAATTTAGGAGGAAGTTGCCTGGGATATGGAACTTCTAAAAGATATGATGGCAGTACTTCTGAAACACATAAATTACAGCAAATGACCCAAGAGTCAGAACCCCAAGTACCAAAGTTCCAAGGGGTGAGCTAATAGCTTTATTTTTATGCTGTAATCAAACCACCCTTTCCCCCAAATGACAAGACTATTTTCAGCCATAGGCATTGAGTAACAACCTAACAAAACACTGCCCGTCATGGGCTATATCAATGTTTCTTACACCATGCTAGGGAATGGTGGGCCATCAGGATGAGAAACTGAGGCACAGACTTGCTGAGATGGGTGTTTGATGGTAAAAATGTGACTTGAAAAACATCTACTTGGTATGATTGAAAATTAACAAAGCTGGTTGTCATGTGGCTAAGGGGATCCATCTTATTTTTTCATTATCTCATTCCACACACATCCATACACGCAGAGACCCAGTGGTTTTGCTCTTGATCTGCCATGACCTTGACAGAGAATTTGCCCCCCATGAATTCATGAATTGGGGCCACACTGTAATCTTTCATTGCCACGTAGAATTGGCAGAGGGGTTCCCTTATAACCCAATGCAGCCACCAATAAGGCTCCAGTGTGTGTGCGCCTCCAGCCTTGAGGTTTGAAGAGTTAAAGCAGTTTAGGGGGAGAGATGTCGAGAAACCTCTCTTGTTTCTGCAAAGCCATCTTAATCACGCCTGCCTCTTTTCTTTCGGGTGATTTACATAGCAGTGTGACATTTCATCATTAAGGAAACAGGTCCCAATCTTCTGTGTCTTTTTCTTGGCTCGTCTGGCAAGCAATTCTCTTTTGCGAGCTATGAAATCCTTAAGGAGGACTTCCTGGCAAGGGAAAAATCCTCAGTCATCCAACAGTCTCTCACTTTTCTATTTTAAATCTTGGCCATGCACATATGGTTGGGCATGTGTGTCTAAAAATTTCTTCCACATTGACTAACTTGAGCTCTTTAATAGATTGTGCTGGCCGTGGGCCTCTGCAGCAAACCCTGTGATGCTCATCTCCCTCCCCTGAGAGCCAGAAGACCGCCTCGTGCATTTGCCTTTGTGCTTTCCTTGTAATCTCCCTCTCTGGACCGGTTAGAGCATGAAAGTTAAAACCTGCTTCTCTGCTCATTGTCTTGCGATTAACACTGTCTCTGCTGTCCTACCTCCAGCAGAAAAGAGATCACCAAGTATCTTGGTTAATGTCCCAGGAAGCGCGCTCGCTCTCCTTGGGGCTCTGCAAGGGATATTCTAACCCATTTGTAAGGACAGAAGAGCTTGAGGACGTGTCTACCCTGCGCTCTTTTAGGCCCGATGGTGTATGGTATATGTGTGTTTGTGAATTTAATGTGTCTCAACCTTAACTTTCTTCTAAAACTTGGAATCTCTTGTCTCCAACGGTCCCAAGCACAGACTTGGGTCCTTTTAGTTCCTCAGAAATAATGACTGAAAACAAAGTTGGGTTCCAGCAACTTTGCTCCTTCTTCCAGGTTGTAAGAATGGGGCCAAAGGGACAGAGGAGAATGCTGGAGGCACGTACCCACAGCCGCTTCCCAGCTGTGCCTCCTCCGTGCGTGCAGCCTAAAGCCCCATGGTTCTCTCAGCAATTTAGCGACTCCAAGAAGCTGAGAAAATGATACCCTGTGATCCAAAAGAACGGCTACCCTGCCAGAAGGCGAGTGGTTCTGTCTTCCCAAAGGAGACTATTCCTAAGAAGACAAAGAAGAACAATAACAATAAAATAATAATAATAACACAGGGGATGAGCTGTAGATGAATACACAGTAGTTTGGAAGCTGGCAGGGCCTCCCCTCCCCTTACTCCCCCAGGAATTGTATATGTTGTCCCACTATGTGCTGGACTGTTTGGCAGGGTCCGAAAGCGCGGTGCCGCTGTAAGAGCAGTGGTATCATCCTCCTGCTGGGGTGGCCCCGGGAATTTCATTTTTTTTTGAGTGCTAAATATGTCCCCTGAAGTTTATCACCAACAGCATGAAGGAATAAAACTCCACGTGGCCGACATTCAGTAGACTTCTCTCCCACCGAAATGACAAGCCCTTAAGTAAAAAAACGTCTGAAGGGCTGTGATGGATGGAAATGCTGGGCTTACCCCCTTGGAGGGGTGCCTTGGCAAAGCGCACGGCTTCAAACTTTTATGAAAATAATACTGCTGCAGTAAATGGGAAGAACATGTTGTCATTTTTGGACTCCAGACAAAGGCAAGAGTAAACAGCATTAAAATGGAATCTATTTTTAACTTACCTTTCTCTTTCTAGAAATCGCATCAAAAATCAGATGACATAATACTGCATATCTTTTAAGGATGTAGCAACCTCCCAGCATAATCCACAAAATCATTACTTTCCCAACTGCTAGTCAGATGTGGAATGTCTGAAGGCACCACCAACGTTTCGTTTTGATTCTAAGGGCTCAACTTTGTTAGAAATGGTCCGTTTCAATGCCATAATGCATTTAATGGTTCTTGCTTTCCTTGAGATTTCTGGGATGAAGTGGTGTGGCCCCCTTTTCTCCTTTATCTCATTACCTTTCCCCACCCGCCGGCCAGCTTTTCTTCTTTGCTTGCATCTCTCGTTTTAGGTTTTTACTCTCTTAGTTCAGATGTGCCACTTAGGGGTGCCAGCACCCAAAGCCTCAGATCAGGGCATCGCAGCATCAGGGCACACACCTGTGGTGCCTGGCTGTTAGAAGTATCAGAGCAATTGCAGAAAGGACTTGGGAAACATGCTGCCCAGCATGTTTCTTCTGCTGCTCTTCTCTCCTCTGTGACTGAGAGGGGGGAGCAGGGCTGTGGCTCTCAGACGTCCCCCGCAGGCCGTGTGGGCTCACCGCTTCGGCAAGGAGCAGAGGGCTGAAGTGAAGAACCGAGCGAATGCAACGGCAGGATCCCTCGGAGGTCACTCAGACCTTCCATGTTCCTACCTAGTTCTTGCACGGCCCTCACGCGGCACCAGGCCCCGTGGTAAGGACTTTGCCCCTGATACCTCTTTACACCTCAAACAGTGGTAAGGAGGCAGGAACTGTACTACTTCTCTCTATTTCACCCGTCAGGAAATTGAGGCAGTCAGGCCAAACTCATAACTGCCCTGCTCTGCTGACCCCATTTTCTCAGTGGACGAAGCTCGTAAGTTGAATGTTAAATGCTAAAATGTACTGTCCATTGACTACTCAGACCGCAGGCCATCTGTTGTCCATCGGTAGTGCATGCAACTTAATTTTTATTTTTCCTTGTTTGCATTGATCCTCTCTGCTCACTTCCCAAGACCATCTTGGGCCAATATTTTTATTTTTTAACACTTGCCCAGAAGCACAAAGATACAGGTCCTAGGCCTAGAAAAGGTCTGTCTGCAAACATAGCTATATTGGAACTAAATGCATGTTCTTACTTCGTTGGTCCTCCTGTGGCCTATGGAGCCATCCAGCTCAGGTGGTGGGAGATAACCTGAGATCAGTCTGTTTGACACACCCTCTCTGTTGTATGCAAATTCAGTCAGATACAGCGTAAGGGTGTGGGAGGAGTAAAGGTAGAATACAATGCTGCTAATTTGGGGCTTATATTTTGTGGAAATTCAATTTTTTCCCAGACTTTAGAGAAAGTGACTAATATTCACTCTTTCAATAAATATTTATTGATCCTCACTGTTCATATAGAACTATGCTAAACGAGGCAGGGAACATGATGATACATAAATAGGGGTCCCTTCTTTGGGGGGGATCACAGACTGATGGGGAAAGATGATGGAGAATGAAAGCCCACAAAAGAAAAAAAAATGAAAGTCATTAAAAAGTAAATATAACAAATTATTTCACCTGAATGATTTAAACACAGACCTCTCTGAATCTGGAAGGGAGGGAAAGAGAGAGAAGAAGTAGCATTTATTATGAGACCACACTAGTCCAGATGCTGCCTTAATGTGTTTTTGATGTAATTATCACAATAGCCTTATGAGGCAGACGTGATTAACAAAGAAGTTAACTGATCCAAAAGAATGGCTGGCCTGCCGGAGGGTGAACAGTTCTGGCTTCCTCGAGGTTCCTCTGAGTCTTTGGTGGTAGATTTAGGTTACTGAAGCCACGTCTTAGGTGAGAGCTGTCAGGGAAGGCTTTGCGGAGGCAGTGGACTGCAGCTGACTGAGGTTGAGAGCACATGGGCCGGGAGAGTTTAAGGTGATGCCTGCCAGGAATCAGCATGAATAATGTGATGAAGAGAAGACTTAGTCGTAACAGAACCTTTACTTAGGGGAAGAGTTGAAGATACTGTTAGAAGGAGGCGTGGAGCTAGGTGTGCATCAGTATTATTAAGTCATTATGGTGAAGGGAACCACCAGGTAGACACAGGCACTAATCTTTCAATTATGTTGCTACATTTGATCTGGAATGTAGGACCAATAATATCTTACTTTACATTCTTGTGTTTGTTAAAAATATTTTCAAAGCAAGGTATACAGGTTACATAAGGAAATCCTCTCTTTCCTGTTATCATTTATTGAATTGCTCTTTGGTGTCATCCCCCAATGCTTGCCTCATTCTCTGACCCTCCGGGTCGCCACTTGATTTCCCTGAATAGGTCAAGTAAAGGAATCCCTGTGGATCCGATGTGGGGACTGCGTTCTGCCGGGATTTTCGAGGGGACGAGAAACGGAGAGTGTGACTGCAGTCCTCTCTCTGGGGCATGCATAACTTTCTGAAAATCCCCGTTGCCCGAGTTTATAATGTCACATTCTAAAATATTCAGGTTGCTTTTGTTGTTCTCTTCATAAAAAATTAATGATCATGAAAGTATTATCATGTTTACTTTAAAGCAACTCTTTTCTACATTTTAATTAAAAGTTGTAATTCACCATCGTTTGACCAAGTTATCTTAAATCTTCATCTTATTGGTAATGGATATTGGGCAGATTCAGGGAGAAATACAAGTGTTACTTAATGCAAACAGTAAAATCTCGGCATTTCCAGAGATATGGTTCTGTTCATTTCATGTGCTGCGCTAACTCTGCCTTTTTAATTAGAAATACCCTCCTGCTTATGCAAGAATCCTGGGAAAGGGGCATTGTCTTATTCATTATGTATTCCAAGAGAATCACAAGTGGACAAAACCAGGCATAATACGATGACTGTTGTGTTATTAAAGCACTTTAATAAGGTTACTCCCTCAGTAGACTGAGCTTCTCAAATACCCATTTCTTTTTCAAGAGGTGGGCTGCACGGAGCGGGATGCTGGTTGCTCCCCTGGGCATCCACAAGGCCCCTTTTTTGTATGTGTTTTTATGGATTTCTATGGGTGTACCTCGAGGACTAGTTCCTCGTCCTTCGTAGTCCCCTGTCCTACCTTAGGGAGTGATGTCCTAGAAAGCCTTGGAATCTCTCTTCTAGTCCTACAGTATATTAGAGGAAGTCATTTACAGTAATGACACGTGGGGGAAAGGTCTGTAAACAAAGGCGCCCTTCATTTGGGGCACTTCTATGGGATGCTGTCCTGCTTGCTGTATTCACCACTCTGATCTCATTGCCCACCACCAGAAAGAAAAACGCACTGGTTAAGAATTCAACCTGTAATGGTTTCCATTCAAAATAAAATCTTTAATGGTACTGAAAATGTCTTTTAAGAGAGAAAATGGGAGTAGTGAAGAAGGGTAGGAGGCAGGAAAAGTGAGAGGGAAGAAAGGTAGGGAAGCTGAACGGCAGGGAGGGAAGGAAGGAGAAAAGGGAGGTTTTCTCTCATAAAGGGCCCGCCCAGTTGCAGCGGAGCAAAGACTTATCTATACGCGTTACTTTGATTTCAAATTATTTTTAGCATGGCTTTTATTGTACTCATTGTTACATGCATAAATCCTTAAAGTAATACGTTTTGTAAGAAATGGCCATAAAAATTTACAGCCAGTAACTTTTCCCCTGTCCCTTACAATGATATTCTACTAAAACCATTAAATGGTTCTCATTAATGCCCTTTAAATGATTGTGTAATGACCCACAATCGCTTGTAAGTGAACAACCATTAAAGAATTACCAGTTCTTAGCATGCTTTTAAGTACAGCTTAAATACATGGGAGGTAACGTGTA
The DNA here is from genome assembly GCA_007922815.1 of Macrotus californicus. Lineage (NCBI taxonomy): Eukaryota > Metazoa > Chordata > Mammalia > Chiroptera > Phyllostomidae > Macrotus > Macrotus californicus. The sequence goes on along the minus strand of VMDR010004103.1, from coordinate 43,725 downwards.
ATATATTAGAAAAAGTATTAAATTTGAAACAGTAGAAACACGATCGTCACAAAAGAATGAGTAGGTGTGCAGCTCTACCCTGCAATGACCACAGCTCCCGTCCAACACGCTGTCACAGCGGGTTTCACGGCGTTGATCCTCTTCCCGCACTGAATCTTTTCCTTTTGTTTCTGGGACTGAAAATAATAATAGCAATAAAGTCTTGCCACAATGGGAGTGAAAGTGCGTATGAAAGCAAATGGGGAAGAGAATTAAAGCCCTGCATAACAGACAGAGCCCTAAATGAATAAAAATTGGACAGGCCACCCCTGAGATATTTCCGACAGGGGGGCAAATATTCCGTTTTTCCCTAACCGTACTGATATTAGGTATGGGATCATCCAAGCGCTCGAATGATTGCATTTTTTACACTTCAAAGTAGTCCGCATCACGGGAATATGGTCAGAGACAGGAAAACGTAATCACTTTTACTGAAGTTGTGAGGTCAGATGAATCCCCTGCTATTCCAGGCATGCTTTGTAGGAAGCTTACCCACCCACATAGAGTTGGGCAGTTGAAATACCCAGAACTACCAATGTCAAATAAAGAGTTTGGTGGCATTTGTTTTTGAAGTTCCTTCACTCCGGACAGACCTTGTTTATACTCCAGTGCTGTTTATGGTGATGTGGCAATAGAACCAAGGCCATGGGAATCTTATCGCCAGATAGAGCGAGGTGCGGAGTGAGCACAGTGCCAAGTTACACCAGGAACAAGAGAAAACCAAATGTATTAATTTATTTACTCCTCAGAGGGAGGGGGTGATGAGGACAGGAGCAATTTGGGGTCAGGAGGTGCAACTTCGTACTTTTGTCACTTAGAAACTCAGGATCAACATTGGATTCCCCACCTGGCATCATCCTGGCCCCCTTGGATTGGTGCACTACATGTTTTGCTCTCCAACACGCTCTGTCTATCCCTACGTGTGTAACCATGTTTTCCAGTTGCTTCCTTTTGGTGCAGTGAGCCTGGGGCAGGGAAGCAATTTCTAATTTTAGAAATGGTAAAGTTAGACTTACAGAGGTGATCAGAATTGTTTCTCTGTATCATGAAAGTCTCAGCTTAGCTCTCATTTCCACTGGGGACCCTCCCCTAACCCCTCACAGCTGTTCCCATAATGCTTATAGAATGCCAGTTTTGCCAAGTAAGAGCTGGGAGGGCAGGGACCATGTTGTCCTGGTCATGCCTGGATCCCTCTTCCCAAACACGGTGCCTGACAATGCTGGGCTTTTAAATAAATATCAGGTTATACGTTTGCCCAGAAAGGTTGCAAAAATAAATTCTGTTGGTCAACTAAAGCTGGATAATTCTATATAGTTCACTATTCAAAAGCAAAACAGAGGTGGACATTTACAAAATTATCATTGGTAAGAAATTTGGGTCTGTCAAGAAGAAAATGAATCCCAGGCAATTTCCTGTCTCTCCTTTCTGTGCCTTCCCCTCTTCCATGTTGGTCCCTCTCAGTCTCCACCTTCTTTCAAGCAACTATACTTCTACTATTAACACTTTTCTCTCCTTGCCATGGAGACCCTGTCTCTTCTAAAAGCTATTCTAAAAGTTGCTCCCACTTTACCCTAGTCTGTGGATGCCTTTGCAAGTTAAAACTTCTTCCTATTACAAAAAGGGGAAGTCTTCTTTCCTGTAACAGCAGTTCTGTGTTATTGGCAGGTTTGTGGGCAGCATCTTTTTGGTGCCTTCCCTTTCTGAGGGTGGTCGGAGAAAGTGGGGTGGAGAAGGAGGGCGTGGGTTAGCTTGAAGGCTGACCTAGGATAGAGCATTTTCCTTAACTGACTTATAAAACAAATCAAGCACAGAAGCAGAGAGGAAAACAGAACACAAAAAACAAGCCCCTATCTCCCCGGTATTTGCTTAGCTCCATCTCAGCTGGTAGTCTCTTTTAAAGTCAGGGACCTCTCTCTTCTCTGATTGTTAGAACACATCCAACTCCAAGCCTCTTTCCACTGTGCCTGGAGGTAGCTGCCACACTGTGTGTTATTTAAGAAGCTCCATTTAACTCCATGCTCCACAGAGAAGAGGAGCATATGGCCTTGACTGTTAAAAATATTCATGAGTCATGTTGCCCAGCACTGAAGTACAGCCACCTCACGGGCAATTTTCCAACAGCTCATATTGGTTTACAACATGGAATGAAGACCAGATGAAGTCCCAGGAGGTATTCAGAAGAGGCAGAATGCAGTGACGCCAGTCAGAACTTGGTCAGTATGCCGGGGTGCATGTCCCTTCTGGAAGGAGAAATGGAGTGTTGGTAGAATATCAAAGTGAGGGATCTCACTCCCTGGTTCCATTTAGAGGCCCAGTGTTCTGCTAAAATCTCCTGTAGAAAGAACTGGAGTAGACTGGGAAGTGAGGGCTACTCCATTCATTGACTCCCCATTTACTGACTTCCTCTTCTCTCCATGACCACTAAGAACTTAACTGGCCTCATGACATATGTTTGTTCCAGAATATCACAGGCTCTGACCCCCATGCTCCTAGCAGAAGATTCTTCCAGAGATAAGTGTCCACGATTTGAAAAAAAAAAAAAAAGGAGTAATTGCTTTTAGGGGACTTATGAAAAAGTTTAGATTGTGGAGTTTTGTTATTGTTTTGGTGGTGGCTTTTATTGTAACCCTTCTGAGAGTTTCTGCAGAAGTGGTCCTGAGTGTGTTTGGCTTCCTAGGGAAGTCACTTTATGTGATTTGTCAAAGTATTCAATAAGCACAGTTAAAACAACTGGGTCTGGGGGATAGATTGTCTTAGCTTTCAGAGGGTCTGAGAGCAGACAGGTGGGATGTCTATAATAGTTTCATGATTTAGAATACAATGTACTATTTACCCTTTATCCTTCCTTCTGTTGTAAATTAATCATTAGAGGGTTCTATCTGAAACATTTTTTTTTCTCACTGTGTATCCCTTTTCAACCTGCCCCATGCAGGCACCTGCACCTGACTATAATTTGGGGAACACAAATTGTAGTGGTTCAGCACTTTGTGACTGCTCTCATAAGTTAATGTCACTCTCATCTCCTGGCGCAATTCAATTCAGAACAGCTGCAATGTATCATTAATGCATTTAAAAATGTTGTGTTTTTAGACTGAATACCTGAAATTAGTTAGGGGCATGACAATCCAAAACAGACGGTTTACAGTGCCTGGGAGCCCTGAGGAAGAGATTCCTGTTTAAGCATCTGCATTATCAGTGCAGCCCAAGTACTTCAAAGGGCTGTGCGGGATGCTTAGAATAGGCACCTTGCCAAACAGAAATTGAAACACATATACGTACTACACTATTTGCCTTACAGAAATTAATTTTCAGCCAGCAGCACCCAGGATTATTTAATATTTATCTTTAGCTGCAGGAAGAAGAATCTATTATTTTATGAGTTGATTTTGTTATTTTACCCGAGTGTTTCACACAGTCTTTCCAGTAGGAGACACTTATGGTCTCCCCTCTGCTCTGCCTATCATCCTCTTTTTAAGTTATTATTAGTTTTTAAGTGTTCAGAAGCAATGGGAATATTTATTTTTTTACCACTTAATATCCCCAGTTGGTTCTCTGGGAAGAAATGATCAGGTCCCTTCTGTGATGTGAGAAAAGGTCCGGGAGCAATGGAATGTCCCCAGTGGTGATAACAGGTGTCACGGAAACAGGTTTAGATTTCAGGTCAAGAAGCTGAGTTCTAGCACCTCCCTTCACCTCTGAGACCTGGGAGACATCCCTTAACTTTTCCAGAGCCTCCCCCTCATCATCTGTTCCTATTTAGTTTATGGTCAACAGTCCCTATAGAGCTCTTTCCATAGCGACCTGTCATTCTGAAATGCCACCAAGGTCCTACAGTTCCTCCTTCTGTTGCTAAAATTCCAGAGGGTTGTGGGCTGTGTTGATTGTTTGCACCCATGAAAAGAAAGTGCCAAGAAGGGATATGTCATTGTATTGAATCACAAAATGACTGATAGAGTATCATGGGGACTTGAGTGTATAAAAAGCCACAATATTGCAAAGTACCTTGTAGATGGGAACTGTTAAATATCAATGGAGCATTGCTGTGTCTGCGCCGTCAGCACTTCCCTGTGACCACAGCGAGAGGGATGCTAAAGTGTCATTTCATGGACCACATTATGTGCTGCTTACAATGAATATTCTGGCCATGGTTTATTACATTTTTGATAAATTGTAACTTCTTGGACCCAAATTTGGTTAGCTTATCTCTAGTGCCATTTAAATATCTTAAAAGACTGAATTTGCCCCAAAGATTTAATCATCATTCAGCAGCAGTCTGTAACCATGTGGTACTAATTTAAATTGCTGTAGCAATGGACAAGTCTCTATCCAGAAATTAATAAATGCAATTTATAAGGAATGTTAAGTAACAACTAACAATTTAATGCTTTGTGAGTTTCAGCCAAACTGATTAAATAATTAAAACAGATTTCTAAGCATAGGAGAAGAGATTTTACCATAAAAGAGATAAACAGTTTGGGAATTGTATGCATTCTTGTAGACATTTAAGATAATTAAATCCAAAACCTATGTTAAAATAACACTAAAGGTCTGGTTTAAATCAGTATGGGGAATTGCTAAGTTAAGAGTTGAACACCCTCCTCAATGTCTGCCCCATTGTTTTAAATAAGGCATTGAAGGGCTCCCACAGCACTGGGTCAGATTATAGAGCGAGCTATTGGTGGAACATTATTGGTCTCAGGCACAAATAAATGTGTGCGATAGAACTGCTTTCTCACCATGATGTTTCAGGCTTTCACTAGGCTAAACCGGATGTTTAGAATCTCTCAGAGCTGTTGTCCAAACCTAAAACTTTCTTATACATGGTTGTCAAATTCTTATTTGTTAAAAAAAAATAGCAAAGGAATTTAGAGATCATAGCAGTTCTGATTTAATGTGCAATAAATGCAATATGTACATTTATGGGCTTAAAATAATTCATGTTTGCAACCTATTGTTGGTGCTTACATGTGCACAGCACAGGTATGTCTTTGTGATGCAATGATTAATAAGGCATCAAAGTGATCTGTTTCCTGGTGAATAATTTTGTAGGCAGCAAAAGCAGATGGGTAGCCCCCTTGATAGAAATGGCCATGGATTATAACAGGATGTATTCCTTTTAAGGATAATTCTTTAAATGATTTGCACAAATGCCTCCAAATGTGTCCATCAATCATCCTTTAAATTGTATCTGCAGCCCAGCCACCCCAGTGGAGAAACACTGGCTATCTAACCATTCCTACGTTAACCGTGCAGATGCTGAATGGTGGCATCTATGGGGTGGAGTGGAAATGTGGAAGTGTTTGAGCTGGCCAGCTGTCTGGGGGTTGGGTGGATGCAAACTGAATGTTCTGCTCAAAGGCTTTAAAATTCATTATCTTCTACATTGAATGCATCGTATTTTCTTCAAAATGTATGTTTCCTAATGTGATAACCAATTACCCTGGTTTGCCTGGGACTGAGACGTTTCTCGGGATGCAGATCTTTTTTTTTTTTTTTAGTGATAAAACTGGGAAACTCCCAAGAAAGACTGAATGAGTTGATCAACCTACCTTTTAACTTCTCTTATTTTCGCTATCTTTAATAATCATTCTGTCTCCTATTCATTCATTCTGGACTTTTCCATTTATTTTTCCACATCCAAATTTCCATTGAGTTCCATCAAGCATTTTATTCCTGCCTCTTCTCCAGACTCTCTGTTATTGCTTTGGCTCAAGCATGGTCATGGTTTTGCCCCAACTACTAAAGCCACCGCTAGACTTGTTGTCACTCCAGTATCCCTGTGATTTGGCTTCCAGTGATATTTAAAAATGCCTCTTCACTTCGTGAAGCTTTCAGTGTTACATATGATGTGAAATTTCAACTTGTACACCAGACAGGCTTGGGGAAGGGCCTTCCCTCAGCTGGTTCCTGCCAGAACCTCCAGGCTCGCCTCCACTCACACTCTTGCTCCAGCCCTGTTCTCCAGCCACCCAGATCCTCTTGGAGTTTCATGGAGGCAGAATATTAATTCACACTTGTACACATTTGGCTATAATATTTTGTATTTTGGGGATGCCCTTCCCAGCCCCTTTTTAATTTGTCAGACAACTAAGTTTTCTCCAAGACCCAGTTCAAGCATCACATTCCTTTATGAAACCCAATTGGCCACCGCTAATTTTGGGCTCGGCTGTTCCTTGTGTACTCATCATGTACCTAAAAACACATGTTGCGGTTGTTTATTTATTTGTTATTCTTATGTTCTAAATTATGTACTCTTTTAGTGAAGGGAACCTGATTTATTAATATTTATTTCCAGATTTCGGGATCGAGTCTGACACAAAGCAGACACCAGTGTTGACGGAGCAGATGCAGACTCTCTCCGTGCATCATGGGCGCTGTACTGAGACGGCAGAGCGATGTGTGTGGTGAGTCTCCAACCACCTAGACAATGCCCTTTTCAGCTCACCTGCTTGAAACTTGTAGTTATTTACTTGCTCGTCATTTTACTATTATATCATCTATTTGCTCATGGGGTAACTTCCAAAAGTAGATTTTATGTCCACTGCATATCATTTTTTCTTATGCTATATTACTTTTGATTCAAATTTAGGAAACCATTGACTGTCTAGCTAACAATCATTTCTCTGGCCCACTCCATGGCCTTTACCCTTCCAGAAGAACCCTATTTATTTCAGGGTCACCTCTCCTCGGCAGGATCATGTACTTCTGGAAAGGTCGTTTCTGGTCCCAAGTGGGTGGCTCATGACTAGTTGAAGGCAACCATAGTGGCCCCTTTCCCCAACACTACCTAAAGATGGCTAGAAGTTTGAGCTTGTGACACAATTCTGACAAATGAAATGTAAGACAAATCTGTGGGGGATCTTTTAGAAAGGTTCCCCCTTATAAACAGAGATACTGAGGAAGGAATGGTCTCATTATCCACGTGTCATTATAGCCACATGTAACACCTAAAACTATGGTGGTCACGATGTGACATTGAGGGAGGCCGACCTTTAGATGAAGCCAGTGCTAAGCCTAGCAGAGCAGAAAAGCAGGAGGAACCTAATTCTTGATGTCCTTATGGAGCCTCTGATCCCAGCTAGAGTCCTCAACCTCTTTCTTCTAGACTCGTAATTATGTCACACACGGTTGAAATTCTCACAACTGACACAGACAAGTCTAGCATTGCAATCTGAGAAGGACAGAACCTCTTAATACATACCATACGGTACGCCAAAGACAAGGGTGAAATGCTTAAAGGATGCTTGGAACAAAGACAGAAGCCAAAATGACCACTTGAGAAGATTCAAATTCCGTTTGTTCAATACCTGTGTTAATGAATCAGTCACTGAATGAAGATTCTGGTGAAGGAACTGTAACACTAAGTGCTTATAAGGAACACACACCCTATCTAAGCAGTTGCAGCCTTTCTTTATGTGAGTCAGTGTTCTCATTAGTGAGTTGGGGCAGTGACCTAAATTACTATATGATAAACAAGAAAGCAATAGGTAGTATAATGGTGATAAGGATCTCATACTTACTGAACAATTGCTATGCACTAGGCACTGTTCTCAGTCTTTCCCAAGGAGTTTTATTTGCATCAGCTATATTTTCTAACTCATGTATTTTCCTCACAGACCACTTCACAGCCTAAAAAATGCTTTTTTTGCAAGTATACTTACATAAGTCTCTCTCACTCTACAAGAGAGATAGACAGAAAGAAAACAACTATCATTCCTGACATTGCTTTCCTCTCATAAATACAACCTTATTTCCCTTTACAAACTTAGAAACTTCGACAAGTTTTTTCATTAATAAACTTTATTTCTTAGAACATTCTTTAAGTTCACAACAAGATTGAGTGGAAGTACAGAGATTTCCCATATACCTCCCGTCTCCACAGGCACATGACCACCTCTACTGACGACATTCCCGACCACAGGGGTCCATTTGTTACAATCAACAAACCTGTGTTGACACATCATTATCACCCAAAGTCCATTGTTTACATTAGAGGATATTTTTAATCCTCCCTGGAGGACATGCTTATTGATCTTTAGAGAGAAGGGAAGGGAGGGAGAGAGAGAGGAAGAGACACATCAATGTGTGGTTGCCTCTCGCACGCCCCCTACTGGACACCTGGCCCACAACCCAGGCCTGGTGACCCTTTGGTTCACAGGCCAGCGCTCAATCCGCCGAGCCACACCAGCCAGGGCTGCATTTATTTTCGTTTCCCTCACTTTTCTGACACTGCCCTGAAAAAGGTCACTATTTACCATATTGACCACTCAGTAGCCACACCCCTGCTAGTGACATTTTTGTTCTCCCCTCAGCAGCAACATCATCTGTCCAATTTAACTAAGCCAGGACCTTAGGCCCACACTTGACTCTCAGCTCTCTTTCTCTCACTTGTTCATTCTATTTCCAAAATTTCTATTGCATGAATTTCTCCTGAAAGAAATGAAGCTTTTCTTGCCTTACTTTCGACTTCCGTCACCTCTTCCCTGCACTCATGTAAAAAGCTCCCAGCTTATTCTCATGCCAACCCACACCCTGTACTGCTGTCAGAGTAACTTTGTAAAACACCATTCTCTTCCCGGAACTCTCTGTTTGAAATACTTCAGCAGTATCCCTTTCCTGCAGAATAGCATCTACGCTTTCAGCTCAGCCTCGAAGGTCTTCACGAGCGTGCAAAGGTGCTATCTTCCCCGTGTCACCTCTAGCCACTCCTCCTCTATGCTCTTTTCTACCTGCACCAAAGTGGTCTGTGCCCTTGTCACGTGTATGTTCAATGCTCTGTGACTTTGCCTAGTCTCTGTATGGAATGCCCACTCTCCCTTGTCCAGGTAATGAACCTGCACTGTTGCTGAGGTATATTGCAGCTGTGTCCTGCTCCCCTGTCAATCTTCTTATAGAACTATTAACATATCTCCCTCGTTGAAATTATTCTGCCATGTTGTCCTTTTTGTTTATGTGTCTGATACCTTCTCTTAAATGTGAGCTTTTGAGATAAGGAACTCTGCTTCATTCTGTCTCATTGAATATTTCTAGTATTTGATGCAGTGTCTAGTACTTAATAAATGTGTGTTGAATTAAGGCTATTGTGATGGTGTGAACAGAGTGTGATGGGAGCCCTGAGAGGGAGCAATTGGCAGGATAGTTATATTCATTCATCCAGCAAATATTTACAGGTTACCAGGTACTCTTCTAGGCACTAGACATAACAATGAACAAACAGAAGAATATCTTACACTCATGGGATGTGGCATTCTATCCTAGTGGGAGAAGACAGATCCAGTGCATTTGACAGAGGACCAGTGCCATGAACGAATGAAAAGATTAAGGGCCATTGATACCCTGGGCGGTCCATGATCTAACCAAAGGCACTTATTTAAACTCACATTAAAACATCAGTAAGAGGCGCTTCACATGACCTGGCCCACTGAACATATTTTGGGACCACATTTGGCCAGGTGACTACTTCCTGACAGTCCTTGCTGCAAAGTCATCTTTGTTCCAGATTCTGTTCTTTGAAAAAGCAGGGAGAGGCAACAGAGCCCTGAGCCCTGGCAGAATTCCCTTAGTCTTACTCTGGTCTGCACCTCACTTCATCTTAGGCTCTCTATCCTGTGCTTGGAGCTCTATGACTTTCCAGCAGCCACAAAGTTGCCCTGAGACAATGGTCCCTTTCTGTTCCTTGGAGAAAAAAATACCCTTGTGCTTGGGAATCAAAGGCTTCGCAATGGGAGTGCAAATGATGCAAGAACGCATAAAAATGATGTGGGTGTGCTCATACTAGACTCAGAAGTTTAGTGTGTTAAATGCTTTTGCAATCATTCTTTTTAGGAGATAGAAGGATTGTGCTATTAACATGTGTAGGAATGACTAGTTGGCAAAAAAATGAAATAGAAATATTTTAAAGTTGAAGAGACACAAAGCAAATTCTAGATTAACCCTTTCATCTTACAGACAGGAAATTCAAACTCAGGAATTAGTAACTTACCCAAAGCCAGGCACCTGAATATATTAAAATAGCATTAATAGTCGACCATTTACTTCCCCCATGTTAGCAGCCAAGGGCTTTGAAATGACAGAAATGGATGAAGGACTCTGGCCAGCAGATTGTAGGTACTTTTCTAAATTTCTGTGCCCTGAGTACCCAGCTTTTCATGGGGAAGAGACATATGACAGAGGTAGCTGGAGATGGGTTATAGTTCATAGAAATATGTGAGGATGGCACGTGAAATACATTTAACTCCAACCTAAACATTAAAGCAAGAGGCTTGCAGAATTATAAGTTTTGATCATACTATGGAAAATAGTACTGTTTGTCTATTAAATTGTTTATTCGTCCAATTTACCTATTAAATTATTCATTCATTCATTCACAAATGCTGACCCCTTACTGTTACTCACTTCTGAGCTAAGTGCTATCGAGGACATAACGTGGCAGGATGCTCCTCCCTCCCTGCACTCAATTGCTCACAGTCCCACAGAAGAACCAGATGTGCATGTGTGTTATTCCTAAATGAAGGGGAGCTCACCTGGATGCCGACGGCAGTTTGTTCCACGTCAAGTAAAGTGCTGTATTAAAAAGAATGCCGCACCCTTCCTAGTCACCCTAACAGTGCTGCCTGTTCACAAATAATCCTCTGAGGAACCTTTCTCTCTCAAGCAAAGATAACCTGCTTAGAAGATATTATGAAGAGGGTTTCTGCTTCTTTTCAAGTTATAATACCCGCCAAGTGACGTACCCCATGTTTCTGTTACACTGTTCCCGGAAGGACCAAAGCTCCTTAGTCATCAGGTGGCCGTCATTCTCCAAAGCCATTGGCTCCCGGGGAGCAAGCATTTCCATCCATCTGCAAAGCAAAGTAGAATTCACTGCCTGCTTGCATCAACCGTATGTGTGTTGGTTGGGAGTTGTTACGAGACGTACCCCTGACAAGAGCCGAGGTGCCCAGCCAGCTTCCCTTTATCAGATGGGCCGATGCCAATCATCATTGTTCTCGCAAGGTGATGGCAGGAGTTGTTCCCCGTTAGAAGATGGTGGCATTCTGGCAGGGTCACCGTGGTGTTAAGATGCATAGCATTTGTCAGGTTTGCCTAGGACTTCTGGAGGTTTAGTTATGAAACTTGTTAATTGAGCTATAAATATAGCTGCAGCCTTTGCCTTCCAGTAAGGCAGTGTGTTAATTTGGGTTTGGCAGGGGGATGGTGCAATCTGCCAATGTTATGTTAGGATTAGTAACGTGCAGTACATTTTAACTCCGCTTCCCCATGTGCCATGCGTTCCTCCTCTGTTTATTATCTTTGTGAGGGAGAGAGAAGAGAAAGCAAGCTCATCCTCATGGGTGTCTTATGTTAGGAATATTTATCTGTGGGCCTTCTTTGCACCCTACAAGTCTCCAAGTAAAAAGAGTTAGAAAGATAAAGGACAAAAATCATGTGCAGCCCTTAAAGGGCTCAGCCACAGCCTTCTGCCCTGAGATTAGAGTAACCACAATTGCCCGCCAGGGGTATTTGCTTTTGCTTCCTCCAAGGAACACACCCCTGTATTTAGGACAGCTCTCTGTATGCTAAGATGGAAGTGGTAATCATAAATACCCTGTCCTCCGTAATAAAAACATGTTTTCTTTTTTTTTACACACATAGAGTTATACATGGAATGCACTGGGTTTATTTGCTTGTTTCATCCTCACATCCTTATTATTAGAGGGTAAATGTGTCACTTGCCTATCTCATTGAGAAACAAAAATGTGAGGATTTTAAATTCTAGCCAAACACAACTTCGGTTGTGTGCTTTGTGCTCATAGAGGAAAGGAAAGGGTGCTCCAGAAACAGTTATCACCTGTCTGTTTAGAGATGCTTCGTGGGTATTAGCTGAATAAACAAATGAATGTGTGAATGAGAGGGTCTTGATTAAGCAGTTTTGAGAGAGTGCCTTTTGCAAATTACCTAGTTGGTCGTGTCTGCTTTCTTTCCTTAAAACACATCAGTGACCTGGAAATAGGTTGGCAAAAATGTGGAATTCTGTTTGTTGGCAAAGTGATAGAAAAAAAGAACTTACTTCCAGCTAAGTCGCATGAAACATTTATTTATTTTTTCCCTAAAGCACCTGGCTTGAGTAGGACTGTGGAAGAATGTGGAAGTCTAACATCCTGTGTGGGTCTTTCTGGAGACGTGCTGATTGCACTTCCCTGGTTCTGAAACGTTAGAGAGAGATCGGCTTGGACTAAGTCTTCTTTGTTTTTCTTTCTGGTTTTTCCTTCATGGGAATGTCTCTCACCTCTGATAAGCAGAAATTTCCACTCCTTTTTATTTTAGTTTAATTAGGGCCCACTGCACTTCTTCCTTCTTGGGTTGAGCTCTAGAAATGAAGATGTTGTATCATGGGTTCAGAAATGTGTCCAATTCTAATGAAGATTCTGTGATTTTTTGTTTTGTTTTGTTTTACAGTGAAACTGTAGCCTGCCTCGACTACACCAGCTATTCATTGTACTTTTCATAAGTCCTTTTGATATTCATTTGAAATGAATTTGATATCCCATCTGGTAACCTTGCTGCTAACCAACAATTATAACCTGACATCTGAATACGAAGAATTTGGGACAAGCCACAGTTGTACATGGAAACTCTTAAACAATGTCTTCCTTAGTATATTCTTTACTAAAACACATTGTGAAGAAGTGAATATAGCCTCACTAAATTCTGACATGCTGAAAAAAAGTAGCTGTTCATTCTTTGAAAATTTTTACCAACTTAGAGATTGGGAAATTGAGAGCACAATAATAATGAAAAAGGCACAGGCTATGCCAGGCAGTCAACCTTTCTTCCGCTCCACCCCATTCACAAACTTGACACAGCTTGGACCAATATTAATTCCAACTGTTGGAGGTGGACAGAGAGTGGGTGCTATTCACAATGTGGTTACTTTGGAGACTGAGGAATCTGGAATCAAACTGATAGGATTATTAGAGTCTGAAGCAGGGCTGCTATGGGCAGTTGTGGGTTTTTGTACTTAGGCACCAGGCCCAGTAGGCAAGTGTGGGCTGGAATGTAGCCCTGGCATTGCTTGCCAAGCTGTGTGCCTCAGCCTGGGGCTGCCTCAGCCGGGAGGAAAGGGCCTTTCTGCAGTTCATCTGCCAGAGCGGAGTGCCTTTTTGTAAACTCACACAAAGATGGACTGTGTGCTAGAGGTGGCCTTGGCTGGAAAGAACTCTTAAGAGGGATCCCGTCTCTTACACCGCTATCATGTATCTGAAACTCTCTCGGGCTCTATCAGTCCCTCCGTTCACCTTCCCACCCCCACCTCCATTGGTGGGCGGGGGAGAGAATTATCTAAAGGGGAGATCTGGAAGCAGAAACCTAGCCTGGAGAGCTCTGCGACCTTTCCTGAGGGAACCAGCTACCAGCAGGGGGCGCATATCCTGCATGTGGGCATGGGGGGTAGTGAGGAGCGTGGACAGAGACCTGACCAGTGCCAACTTCTCTAATTCTAGGAAGCTTGCTTTTCCATCTTTCCCAACTTTGCTGTAACATTCAGTAAGAAACGTTCTAATCTGCACCCCATCAGTTCGCTCTTTTGTCTCATTTTTTTTCAGTTGGTTCAGAATTCAGAAAAAGGGGTGCTATTTGCTGGGCTCCCACCAGGACCTCAGAGACCATACAGCTCGCCTTTACTTCCCACACCCGCACTTGTTCTTTCCTACAGAAGACTTGAGCTGGTAGGACACTGGCCAGATCCAGCCTGCATCTTGTTTTGTTTGGCTCCCAGAGGGCCTTTTGAAAAGAACGGCACCAGCGTTAAAAAATGGGAGATTGCACGTAGACATCAAGATTTCTGGTCGTTCTTAAAAAATAAAATTGGAAAATCTGACCACATTGGGCCTGCCCTGCCCCCCACCCCCCTGGGCAATGATCAGCTTGAGTTGTTCTCCTTTTTCCATGGGGCATGCACACTCCAGGTCGCCTCTGTCCCCTCCATTCCTAACTGGCTCTTGAGCTGAGGCTGGGTGTCAGCTGCCATCTCATTTCTCTCACACAGTTTTTGTTTTGAAATAAATGAATGTCTCTTATTTATCCCTTTCAGAGAGTTGATTGGGAAGACTCCATTTGTGAAGACACATGGGAGAAAGCAAATGTCTTTATGGAATCATAAATTATTTCCATATGTTCACCATATATTTTTTTCCTGGATGATTCACACATTATGCTACCTACCTGGCTCCTATAGTCAGTTGGAGTTTATTTAACATTTTTTAGAGATAGTCTTTGTTTCTTTTAAAATGTAATCAATGCAAAGGAATTTGCTGCTTCCCTAGCCAGATCATTCTACCCCAGGGAATTTCTTCCTTATCTGAAGCTGGTACCATGCCCCCTGCCCTCCTCACACAGCTACATTGGCCCAGCCATCTGGTGTCAAATGACAGATACACTGCTGGTAGTTGTTAGAATTGTTCACTAATATTTCTTGGTCTCCTTCTTCTGGATGTGGTAGATTTTCACTTCCTCCAAACCCTGAAAGTTAACCGTGACACATTTCTTGACTGTGATGGACCCCGGCTTCTACTTGGCAGTTCTGGCAGATCTGGATGAATGTTACTTTGTATTTAATTTTTTTTTGTTCTGCTGAGATAAAATTCCATTTAACACATACTTATATATTGTCTAAATATGTGACAAGTCCTCATCCCACTCAATTGTAAGAAGATTTCTCATAAGGTGATTACTCCATAGTCAGCTCTGCCAATAGCAGCAGAACACTCCACAACAGCATGAAACTTGCCTTGAGGCCGGAAAAAGGACAATATGACCCATTTCTTATTTAAGAATACGTTCACATTGGGCCTGTTCGCCATTTTGTGCAGCCCTGAGTTGTTTCTGATGGGACCACCAAGACACGCCGTGGAGAGCCACATTGCCATCCATGACTGGGAAAAAGAATAGTTATTCCTCAAACCACTCATTGAGTTTCTGCCATGCTTGACTGTATCCAAACTCTGCTTGAACTTTCTGGGGTGTTCAGCTTCTGTTGGCAAGCCTAGACCTACTTGAGGGAATGAGCTCTAAGATTTACTGACTAGTATGCAAAGGAGCAACCCTTTGTTGGTTCTGAGCAATGTCTTCCAAAATTCAGGAAACATCCTCTAGTTCAAGTTCTCTGATAAGTTTATAGGCTTACGCTGTATAACTTTTGCTTTTATAAGCCTTCCCTCTCTTACCAAGAAAAGGTTATCTTTTCAATTGGGGGGATATTTGTAAGTATTTTAAAATACTCTTGATTGTTCATCAGAATTAAAAGAGTATATAATATATTATATTTTTAAAATAAATTACATTCACCTGTTCATCCACTTATCTATGTTAGTGCCTCTCTGTTTCTTCCTAAATGTGTGATTGGATGTTGTGAAGATTGACAAGAGGAACTAAATTGGACGTACAAAGAGGAAACAAAATTCTCGTTGCTTTTTTCTACAAACCCTTGCCTCTCCCCGACCGACACTTAGGCTAACGGAGAAATGAAGGATGAAGATTCTGAAGATCAAAGTGAGACACTGGGCTCCTCAAAGGTGTTTCAGTGGGGAAATCATTTTGATCTCCTACATACTGATTATAACTTTGGACAAGGTACACTAGAACTTGAAATTCTGCTGTAAGAAGGCTCTAGTTTCAGCTCTGGAGGTGGTTAGGCCATTTGGCTTGTCTAAGCCTCACTTTCTTGGTTTGTTAGATTTTTACTCTACCTACCTCACTGAGGAGATCTGAGAGTCATACTCATCGTAGGAGCACTCCTTTTAGGTGGACTTCTGTAAATGTTCTACATTCAGAGTAGAGACATATTGTTAGGAAGGGATGATTTTCCTAAAATCTCTTTGGGTGACCCCAGTTGGCCCCAGCCCCTGCCATCTCTCTCTCCACAGCCCTTTACAGGGAATGGCCTTAAAGAGTAATAATGAGGTTTGCCTCCCACACCAGGTAGTCTTCACCTCTCTTCCTGCTTAAAATTGAAGTGCCTAAGGAATTCAGTATCCTCATATCCCTCCCTGGGCTTCTTGCTGAGTTGATGTAGGAAGTCCTGTGAAGTCCCTTCACAGGAAGGACCTAGAAAAGCTAATGTCTGAGGTGGCGGGGACTAGAGCCTCTGGCTGAGCTCAGACATTGGACATTTCTGGTGTGGGTGCCTTGGGGGAGGACCATGACGTCTTGGGACACCAAGGCATTGGAGGGGTTACTGAAAGGGTTCAAGGAGTCTGTGGAGAAAGAAGTGTTCCAAGAGCTGTTGGCGGACCACTTCTGTACCAGAATCTCGTTTCTTCTTTCTCCACATTAGGATGTGTCTCTTCATTCCATTCACCTCCCTGCCCCCTTCAAACAAGCATGATTTGAGAATCCTGAGTACAATCCTGATAACTTGGCATTTAGTCAGTAATATTTTCTTTGAGAAGGACTAGCCATTTTCCGGTTTATTTTCTGGATACTTGGAAGTTTCCGGTGTGTTGCTCTTAGTGGCTCTAGGAACCTACTCTAGGGACATGGAGAAATACACTTTTCTGTCAAGCTTTGCTTTCTGAGGTGGAAATGCCTGTAAGTCATTGCTGCCCCACCTTATTTCTCATTTTTCTAATGACAATTATGTTGAAGTCAGACCAGCTATGTTGTGGGCTGAATTGATGAAGGAAAGAGAGGGAGAATTCCAGGTGGTCCAGTCAGTCCTTTCTGGGAAAGCAGACTGCGGGTGTAAATGAATCAACAGATATTACCTTTTTATGTGTCCTCCCATCTTAAGTTTATTCGGTGTAATAAGAATATATGAGCTGGAGGGGAAGACTTTGTGATCTGTGCCTCAGATTTATTTCTTCTCCCTGGAGTCACTGCTTCACTAACCTTGCTCTGCCCCGCATCATCCTTCATCCTTCCAAAGTAAATAAATGGAGTTCTCGTCAGCTTTTTTCCTTAATTAGCTATCAAAATTTGAGGTGTCACCCAGACTTTGAAGGCCCCTGTGACACTGTTTTAAGAATGTGGGGGTTGCCCTGCTGTCCTTGACCAACCTGCCCCTCTTCCATCAGCGGTCCCTGCAATGCATGCCACCGCACACGCGGTTGCTGCCCGGCTCCCGCCGCCCGTTCCAGGGATGGCCGAGCTCCTGGCCTCTGTTTGTATATAGAGCTGTCTGAAATGCATTCGGGATCTCTTGAGGTGAAAAGAGTTATATAAACAGAGAATGTTATTATGGATTCTTTACTACAGATGGAAATGACTGGGTATTCTCAAAATAAATAACATTTCACATTTTTATAGATCTGTAACATAATATGCATGTGTGAGTGTGTATTTATATTCTTTCCATCTTGAATACACAGCCTCTCCTTCCTCAGCATTTGGATAAGCCATTCATTTTGCCTCCTGCTTTTTTGATTCTCTTCTTAAGAATTCATTTAATTGTTGCCAGCATTTGGAGAGTTAGGATGAAGCGGTTATAGGCTTCCTGCTAGCTCCCGCCAGATAAGCCTGCCGTGGCTACAGCAGTTAGGGGAGCTGAATGCTGAAAACACTTAAGTTCTGTTTTTCCACTTCCCCTGTAAAGAGAGATCAATCAGCTTGTGGCTCAGCATAATTACAAATGGAAACTTCCTAGAAGAGGTGCCCAGAATTAGTGCATTCAGAGTAAGGTACCTAGATTCAGAAGTTGCTTATTTAGATATGTTGGATGTCTCTCTCCTCCTTTCACTGAATCTGTGTATTCTTTTTTTTTTTTTTGAATTCTGGAGGGCAAAGGAGGCCGTGTCTCATTTACACATTGATCCACTCTGAGGAAAACAAACTAGTGAATGTGGGTAAATGAAGGATAGGATTATCACTTCCATAATGGTGCCATTGCCCTAAGGAAAATCCTGAGTTATTGGGACCCTATGCCTGGGGTTTGCAGAAAAGAGCAAAGATGCCAAAGATTTATCCTGAGCCAGGGAGGAGGAAGATTGGCATTCACAAGTCCAGGCAACACAAGGCAGACAACATCTGGCTTTGCCAGCTCCACCTGGCTCCAATAAAGGACTGGCTAGCATCCTTGGCAATGGCTGGTGGGAGAAGTAGACAGAAGCCAACTGCCCTGAGGCTGGCCAGTGCTGGTGGAAGGAGGTGAAGGAAGGAGAGGTAGCTGGGTGAGAGGGCCTCAGGCCCTCAGTATGGTGCTGAGAGAATGGTTGACTTGGGGGAATTCAGGCCAATTAGAGAGTGATCCTTTCACACTCAGCCATCTGGAGATGCCTGTAAGGGGACTCAGCCTATAATTGGGAAGCTAGCCCAAATGA
This sequence comes from Macrotus californicus, assembly GCA_007922815.1. Taxonomy (NCBI): domain Eukaryota; kingdom Metazoa; phylum Chordata; class Mammalia; order Chiroptera; family Phyllostomidae; genus Macrotus; species Macrotus californicus. The sequence continues at coordinate 25,393 of VMDR010004103.1, read as the reverse complement.
CAACTTCCAAATTTTAAGAGGATTTGATAAAATTTTAAACTAAGATTTATTGAGTGCCTAATACATAAGCGGACTCTTTGATGGGTGCTAGGGTCAGTAACAGCAATAACTATAACAGTGGTAATAACAATATGATGATGATTGATAGCCTTTAATGAATACTTATTAAGTGCCAGATTCTATTACATGTATCAGCCCATTTATGCCTTACAGTCTTCTGCAAGGCAGGCACTGTTGTTATTATCATTCTCATTTTAGAGTGAGGAAACGAAGACTTAGGGAGTTTAAGTAATATGCCCCAGTTCACAGAATTAGTTGGCATCACTGGGATTCGAACCCAAGTAATCCATATAGTCTGTATTCCAGATTATACTGGAAAATATATGGTTTGTACTTAAGGAACTAATAGTCTAGTAAATAAAGTAGACATGAAAGAAAATACATAGTAATTATGAAAATAATTCCACTGGAACACATTCTGCAACAAAGCAAATTCAGATACAACATGATCGAATATTGGATTTCATCCCTGGCTTCAAAATCACCTATACTCAAAAATTAACTGCATAATTCAACTTGTGCTTTTAAGATGAACATTTTTGGATTGCATTCATAGAAATACAGAGGAGTGTCATTGTGTAGTAATAGTATAATAGCTTATTTGTATATAGTGGTGCACTTTTATTGACCACGTACCATGAATTCATTAACAGTTCTTAGAATCATCCAAAAAAGTAAATAATGTTATCCCTGATGAAGACCATGAAGCTTACAGGATCTGCTCAAAGTTAAGAGTTAATAAAGTGGCGGAGAGCTATGATCAGAACAGAGACGGAATAATGCCCACTCCATTGCTTTCTTCGCCATGCCGCCCATATTGCCTCTCTCCAGTAAAGTGGGATGGATGAGAAGACTGTACATGATACAGCTACTCAGAGGAGAAGGCATATTTAATTCTGTGAAAGGAGTTTGCATAGGGAAGAGGGAGCTAACATTCACTGGGTTCTTCCTATGTGTCAGTGTACTGTATTAAGCACTCAGCATGCAGTCTTTCATTTAATCTTTGCAAAACAGTGCAATATACTGATCTCGTATCATAGAAATGTACAGTTGAAACCTATATGATCTTATTAACCAAAGTCTCCCCAACAAATTAAAATAAAAACTGAGTCAAAATTTATGGACAAATAGGAATTTTTCAGAGGCTGTGGGGAGATGTGGCCATTCCAAGCAGAGGGAATAGTTCAGAAAAAGATATAGAGGCATGAAATATTATAGTGTGTTCGAGGGAATTAAAATCTTGGTGCTATGGAAATCCAAAAGAAGTGCCAAAATAGAGGGCATGGTTGTGGAGAGTGAAAGCCAGCAGTGACCAGAGATGAAGTTATGGAGAGAGAGCTGCAATGACATCTCAGAGAGTCTTGGACCAAGGAACATGGATCTTTTCCTGAAGACCTCAGGTGGGTGGCAGAATGATGGGAGAAACAATTCCAGGTAGAAATTTAATTGCCCTAAATTTTTTTGAAAAGTTGAGCTATGATCTCGTTTCTTTTAAACCAATAAGGAAACAAGTTCAGATAAAAAGGTGAAGGAATGTAGCCAAAACCATGCAGTTTGTAAATGACAGAGTTCGACTTTGAACCCACTTCTTTCTGGCTCAAAACCCACATTTGTTTTTACAATCCCATGATGTTATTGCTTGAAGTAGCTCCATTCCAGAGATTGGAAAGAAAATGAATGGAAAGCAGGTGGGTAGAAAGTGCTCAGCAGCTTCAGACCTGCTCATCCAAGATCATCCTGTTGCCAAAATAAACTGTTTTCTTCAAGGCTTTTATTAAAATTCCTAATATTACCGTTTCCACTGTGAATTTTTAAAATTGTCTATCAAGAAACATGAAATTGTAAGATGAAGTCACACAAGAGCATGAAAAAAAATAACCACTTCAAATAAAGGTGTAGCTTCTTGAACTTCTCTCACCAGCCAGGTTGGCAGTGTTTTAAATTTAGAAAGTCGGGCTGCCAAGAATAGCTGGTGCAGGTCCTACATGCACAATGACACCCAGTGAGGACAGAGACCTCACTAGCAGTCCACTTGCCTAGTCCCAGCACTGAGCTGTCTCCATCTGGAGTAAAAGACCCATTTTTCCACTCATACAAAAGTGCCATATGGATTAGCAGAAGCCATCCTCAGGAAAGAAGGAAGCATCAGTAAATTGGCAGTTGCCATCAAAAGTTTGATCTAGTCTCTACATTTTATATTAAGGAGTACCACCTTAGCTATTGTTTGAATAATTTGTATAAATGGTAGCATTTAACTTCAAGTTTGATGGTGCTTTCAACCACTATGCCAAATTGTTGTTAACCCTCTTATGTGTTGAATAACCTTGATTGACCCTACAGGTTGTGTTGTTGGGTTTTGCTTTTTGTTTTGTCCTAACCATTATGGAAAGAGCTGTGGTACAGGAGTCAGAGAGTTTACCTTTCCACTCAGTAGGTGACTGGCCTTTGCCATGTTGGTTACTTTCTCAGAGCTCTACTCTACTCAGCTTTGAAATGGGCATAATAATACCCACATCACAGGGTGTTTAACAGGCAGTTCCTGGTTGGGAGTAAGAGCTAAAAAGTGGTCATGGTAGCATGTGTTTACGTCACATGTTACATGGTAGCAGAGTCAAGATACCACGGGGGCACCTTCACCCAACCTGGCTTGACACTGCTATTACTCTAGATCCCCCAAGTGGCAGGTTCACTCTGGGACAAATAATGGGCATGGATTCAAACTGAGAAGTGGTGAGGGAAATATAAGGGCCAGTATTCTAGGTGGCCAGGAGCCACACTACTTTCATCCTGTATTTTTTTTTTTTTTGCTAACCTCTCTTTGAACCTTTCTTTGACTGAAATCAAATTCAATGGGGCACTTAAACGTTTTTTTTAAGGTTTTATTTATTTATTTTTAGAGAGAGGGCAAGGGAGGGAGAAAGAGAGGGAGACAAACATGGATGTACAAGAGAAAAATATCAGCTGCCTCTTGCACATCCCCAGCCGGGGACCTGGCCTGCAACCCAGGCATGTGCCCTGACTGGGAATCTAATCAGAGACTTCTCAGCTTGTGGGAAGACACTCAGCCCACTGAGCCATACCCGGCAGGGTTCAACGAGTCACTTTTTAAGTTAATATGATATATGTTATGTATGAAGCTACATATTAATTTATGTATAATATATATTTAGATTATACATTAATATAAGAATCTGAATTGTCTCCTTCAAGTCTTTGCTCAAATGCACCTTCTCAGTGTGGTCTACCATGACCACCCAATATAATTCCCAACCTTCTCCATAGCACTCCCCCTCTTCCTTTCCTGCTTTATTTTTTTCTTCTTAGCATTTTTTACCTTCTAATATACTATGTAATTGTTATTTTGTTCATGTTCTGCTTCCCTCCCCCTACCAGAATATATGTCCATGAGAGCAAGGATTTTGATCTTTTATCTAAATAGCCTTTTTATTTTTTCCCCATTGCCTGGAATTTAGGAGGAGGTCATTACTGAAAAAGAAAATTGTATTATTGTTGCTCTCCTCCCCTAATTTCCAGGACCTGGTAGCTTATTTTACATAAACTTGTCAATGTAATACTTGTTTTAAATAGTCAAGATACAATTTCAGATAGACGCTCCAATTAGCGTACTTAAAATTTTTTACTTGACCCATCATTTATGAAAACAAAAGTAATTTTTCAATTGTCCAGAATGATACATTTTCCCCTGGGATAAGAGGCCTGAAGGTCGCCTTTGTCTGTTTCATGGAAAATAGAAAATAAAAAGTATCTCTCCCATCTATGATTTTCTTTCCATATTCTTAGAGGCTCCTAAGATTGCAATGTCAGTCTGAGGTATTACCTAACAGACAGTAATTAAAGACTTACATCTTGACACAAACAATTCAGCGATATTACTCTGAAAGTGGAAAGAAAAAATAAAGTCCATCTGCTCCAAATCTCTCAATGTGCAAATACTTGTTTCTAAATTGTCAACTCCATATATGTGTGTGTGTGTGTGTACATTTCTTTTTATGTTGCTTTTTAAATAATGGTTATTTTGAGCAAGTGAAGAGCTTTACTTTTGTCATCTATGCATAACATTAGTATGAAAATAATGAGACTTTTTTTTGGTGACTTAATTGATTCACTGAATTTTCAGATGCTCGTTAAATGGCTAAGGCAGATGAGGTGACAAAGAATTTTAAAATCTTTCTTAAAGTCATGTAATAGAAACACAAATAAATTGCAGTATGTTTGTGTTAAAGAAAGGTTTACCAAGACAACATATAGAAGTATGTGGGTTGAAGAGAAGGGTGGATAGCTTTCATATAAGGAAGTAATAAAGTGGTACATAATTCAAAATCACAGACAGCTTAATCACGTACATATAAATAGCGACAACCCATTTTATTTGTTGGAACTTTATTTTGCTTAACTCACAGTGATTTTCCTTTCCCTTTCCTTGAGTAACTGGTTTTCAGTCCTGACTTTGGGAAGAGGGAAGGTGATTAAAATATCAGTAAAAAAATATGAGGAAGGACTAAGCTATCTTTGTCTGAACCTCTGTTATAACCTCTGTTTATTGTTTTTTCAAGTGGTTAAGATACGGCTGCTATGGTATTCCAGAGAAAAAAAGGGATTCGTATCAGCTGGTTCTTGTGTGTGAGGAGCATTTCATCCTCAGCCCAGTGTGAACTTCCCAGAATGCTACCTTCAGCCGATGGAAGCTGTGCTTGTGTTGTAAACAGTGCATATTATTGTATAAAATTTACTGCAAAGGGGAGTGATATGAATATAGAATGTATACAGTAGCTTACTGCATGCTAGCAGGTCTTTTCTGGGCTTCTAAATGTTAACTGGATAGTAATGTAAGTTATTACACTCATTAAATTAGGCCACAAACAAGTCAACAGTGATTCAGCAAAATGGCTTTGTTTGTATAGTGCAAGGGAGTCTGATAGATATCCAGTCACACATTTATGGCTAAATGGATGAAGATTTTAACATTACAGCCTAATAAAAACCCCATACTGCGTGATTAAGTAAGAGGGAAAGCAGTAAAAAAGAGAGCGCATAATGACGGTAACATGTAGGTCAGTTACAATTTAATTGTCATTGCTCTTCATTGCTAACATATCAATTCTCTGCTGCTTAGCTGAGCAGAAAACAACAACTTAACATGTACACTGGGCCCACTGACGAGTCGTCAAACCCCCACTTCCATCACCTGCTTGTGACTACTTCCTTAACAACCACATGAAGTCTTCCTGCCTTAATAGGATAATCTCGCTGAAAGCTCCTGCTGATTATTTCTTCCCATGCTCAATGCATCAATGATCAGTAAATTTACTTCACACTCTACATAGATGCTAAAATTAGATTGTTTGCATTACAACTTTCAATACTTCTGCAACAAGAAACACCTGCCTGCAGATTTATATTGTTTGGTTTAATGGTTTAAAATAAAGATAGCCTCACAGTGGCGATACCTTGATGTACTATATTGGAGGCGCACAATGGCTGATCATTTTTCTTACTTATCCAATTTGTACTGTATTTCTTGCCATATAAGGTATAGCTTCATTATCATTAATTGCAGCTTTAGAAAAACCGAGGAAGTATTTATTCTTGCCAACTTTGCTGCAATTTTACTTATTCAATGCAACTAAGAAAGGGAGCAGGTAAAAAAGCACTGTATATTTCACTTTTTTTTTTTTACCCCGGAATCTGTATAATTCACACAGATCTCAAAGGGGCCTTGGCACCTCTTTAAATGTTAGCTCTAAAGAATTGTCTGTCTAGCACACTTATGCTGATCTATAGTAAAGACTTAACCGAGTACATAACTGAACTATTAATTCAGGTGCCTAAGGTGACATTTTTTATCCAGCTTAGCATAGTCTATTCCATATAGAATAGAGCACAGCTCCTGTTTTAAAAAATGATCCAGCAGAAGCTAGATAACTTTATTAGAATGATTAGAAACATCAACAATTTTTTTTTCTTGTTCCAAATCTCATTTTCATTCAGCTTTCTGGGAATCAGGCTTATAGATTTCAAATGTCAACACTATACTGGTAGATTTTCTTTCTTTTGTATCTCATTGTACCTACCTAAAATAGAATTATGCGTCACGAAAGGGCAAGAATAAGGGCCTGGAGTTCAAGATCATGGACAAGCAAAGCAAAACCCGCAGGGACAAGCTCTACCTCTGGATTGATGTCTAAAGGCAGCCTCTGAGCAGTGAGAGTTACTGGGTTTGCCTTGGTGATTTGGGACGATCCTCCTGGTTACTTCCAACACCGCCAGCTATGAATTCCCGGTTCTGATTCAAGGTCAGAGGTGGATCCATGACTCTAATCGTTAAGAAAGCATTTATAAGAGCCACCTTCCTTGTGTTCATTTCTCTTTCCTTTAATACTGTGGGGTGGGAACTCCTTTCTTTGAGTTCAACTGGGGAGAAGAACAAAGTGGTACATTACTTTTGGTTTCCATGGTGCTCCTCATAAAGATTATGCAAAGCGCTTAATGAATAAGTAACTCTTCTCAGCACTTTGCAGATGCAACACTTAAGAGATTTGGACAAAAATAACAATATGAATAAAAAGTTAGCTGTGCTTCTCCAAATGTCTGATTTTCTGCATATACTCCAGTCTACTCAGCTGCACCAGGAGAGTGACTGTCTTCTCTTGATCTTATTCTTTGACATCCATTCTCATCATCAGTAGGTGTCAAATTGATTCCTCTAGCATGGGCAGCTTTTACTTTCTTTTTTTCCTATTTTTAAAATTTACTTCTAATTTTCTTGCCATCTTGGATAGTCATGCCTACTGGAAGTGGTAACACACTCCCATCTAGGAAATAAATGCTGATGCCATGCCGAGGTTGCCTGATGAGGTAGGATGTACTGCAGATATTCCAACAACTGAGGAAGAACACCAAGGAAGCCCTGGCATGGCGGATCTATCTAGTCAGATTTGTTAGTGATAATGGTTGCCTTCATCTTTTTATTTTACCTCATTTGTTGAGTGTTAATATACATTTCTCTTTGTCCCTGTTAGAAATAATAAATTGTAAGTAAAAGACTCATTTTCACAAGTAACATATATTATCCAGGGGGCGATAAATGCATCGATTTTTCCATAAAAATGAGCTCTGTAGATTTACAAGTGCCTGGCTATCTAAATATAGAAGTGTGATAAATTCAAATTCACAACAATAGATTCAACCACATTATCATCTGGATAATCCATTAAACCATATTTTAACCTATCTGAAAAATAACCGGAAGAAGGGTCGGAGGAAACAGTTTTCAGGTGATGCTAGATAATATTTTCAAATTATGTTTTCTGCTTGTCTAATTTTTAAACATTGACCAAAAATGCCATGTTCATTTTATCTTTGAATCCAAGGGAAACCTGGCAAATTTCCTAATGACAAGCTCCATTCAGTGACTTGAAGCGTTGATTCATCATTCAGAATATTAACTACTTTGATTCTTGGTGTTACTTAGCTGTTTTAAATATTAAGGCCAACCAGGGTTCTTCAGGGCCAGTTTAGATTTGTCTTTCTCAAAGCAGCAGGAGTCTAGGTGTGGAACAAGGGCACTAGATCCCCACTACATGCCGTGTGTGTGTGTGTGTGTGTGTGTGTGTGTGTGTGTGTGTGCCTAATGCAACGCTTGATTTGGCAGGATGGACTACCACTTTCTCCAAACATCTGCCTTCTATAAGCTTATCTGAAACCTTGACACAATTTTGGGAAGCTCATTAGACTTAAGAGTGATTGCAAATGAAACAGGATGCACGGTTACTCACTGACATTCATGCCTGCTTTTTAAATCTCTTGCTGTTTTGTTGCGGATCTTGATTTCACACTCAGATGCTTAACCCCACATTAATATATGTCTTCTTTCCCAAGATGAACACAGTCGCCTTCCCTGTCTGGCATTATCATTCCCCGCCAACAAAATGGATTGCAGGAAATTTGGGGGTGGGGGAACAACAACGATGTCTCAAAACTTTAACCATGATTTTTCCATGTATTTTTTAATACAAGACGTTTTTGAGTGCCTACTCTATGCAACCCTGTGCCAAGCACCATGTAGATTCTTCTTGTGAGTGGGGTTCTCAAATAAAATGACAGATATTTTCATCTCCCTAGGGCCATGCCAGAAGTCTATTTCTTTTTATCTTTCCTTATTAAATTATGTTTACCTGAATACATCAGGTTCATTTCACCTAGGCTGGATGTCCCATTAAGCATGACAAGTAGAAGGTGGCAAGATTAATGCCCTTCTTGAGCTTGAATTAGTGTGTCAGCATCTTTCCAGACCTGGGACCAGAGTGTGAGTATATAGGAAGTATTCCATAATGGACCTTAGCCTCTAACTGAACTGCTCAATATTATCCCTATAACAAGACTACTTTTAAAGAACCTCATTATTGGCTTCATTAGATATGTTACTTGCATCAGTGCCTGTAGTTATGCGTATAAAATAGGAGAGGTTAACAGAGTATATTTTTTATGTATTATATGGCATGCAGCTTGAAGTAGCCAAAAGGTTTATGGCGATGTAATTGGTAGTTAGTGTGAAATTTGTAAGACAAATAGACAATACCTAGGGTAACCCTTCTAATCCTCTTCTCTCAGGTTTTTACAGCCACCAAAGGGCCTCATTAAGACAGCAGTCAGCACCTTAGTGAAAAGACACAGTGCTTAAGAGTGCCCAAATGCGACAGAAAATCTGCATTTTGTAAATCTGACACCTTTGATAGATTATACAGTGTGAAGCTATTTCTTCTAAGCATTATGATAACGCGTAAGGTCCTCTTCTGAATCCAGCTCTGCCACATTCACTAGCTCTAACGAAGTGAAAAGGAGCCGATTGAACAAAATGAAGCTAAGAAAGTAGAGAGGAACCTTTTTCTATGTCACAAAGCTCTTTACATGCAAAGGGGCTGGAAAGCAGCTGTTGGCATTTCCAAGGACCACTTAATCTTGGGGGTAACATTCCTTTAAATATGAGGATGCTGCTTCTGAATACCAGCATTTCTGTACGTGGAGGTGAACCAACCTCTGGAGAAATAGTAGTTTTATATGCTACAAGGAAAAGATGACTGGCTTTTCATCTATTTTTACAGATTAATGTTTTACAACAGTACCCAGGGCTAAGGGAATTAATGAAAACCTCACTCTTTATTTCACAAAAGAGTCCTTTGAAATCAGAACGAGGAAGTCCAATGCAAATGATGCAAAACTAGGCAATCTCCTCATGTAGTTCTAGGTGGCTGCCACAGCAGAGCAAGTGACACCGTGAGTTTTAGAAGCACTACTGCAGGTAGCCTGGGCAAAGATTCTTCTCCCAAGCCCTCACCGTGGCTTCTCCCAAGCCAGCAGAAGTGTTCTGCCTCTATCCTTTCTCTCCAGGTCTAGTCCCCAATGCCCCCTTTAGGGAAATTTATACGGACAACTGACAACAAATATGGAAACTAAAACTGGGGACTCTGTAGAAGAAATTGTCTTTAAAAATTCTATGTGTAAATTTACATTTTCATCATAACTAGAGGAGAGGGAAGTGTAGAACAAACCTTAAATATGCTTATTTTCTATTTTGGCCCAAGATTTGGGAACTATGATAGGCCCAAATGGAAGGATGACCTCTCCAGAGTCCTTTGTTCCTGGCTGCGGTTGAACAGTAGAGTGTATACATGTTGGCATTTCAAGCAATTCCAACAAGGAGAGAGAGGCATGCTCTGCGCTCTCCCAAGTCTTCCTTCTCTCTGGCCAAATGATATTGAAATGAAGCTTTTGTATATAGAAACTTTTTAAAATGTAGGCAGACAATATTGACTTATATGCTTTATACCTTTTATGATGAATACAAACTGCTTAATATAGTGGTAGTATATCTTTATTAAAAGTTAAAAGAAGAAATGATTAAAAAGCGCCTTGCCTTATTTATGTTTTCAATCCATTACAAGACAATAGAGTGTTCTGTGTAAGCAGCTGTCATTCATAGAAGGAAACATATCTAACCGTTGTTTATATTTTAGTCTTGAAAGTCTTCGAGGACAAACTGATAATCAGATTTAAACATGCCAAGGTAATCGCTTCTCTTTCCCCTTAAATATACATGGCCATATATGCCCCTTGGAATTTCCTTTTCAGTATTTTATGTATACTCATGTTGAATCTGCTTATGAAATGGGCTAGGTTTTGTTTTTGTTTTTTTTTACCATTGTGATGAAAGAAACCAGTTTTCATTTAAATGATTCCATTTAGATATTTGCAGTTACTAATACCACAGTTTATAAAGGGAAACATTTCAATGAGAGGAACCTTGAAATGAATCCTTGAGAATTTGGAACAGATATTGCTTTCTCTTACAATAATCTGGGGCCAGTGTCTACTTTTGTTGAATTCAGTGATTTTTTTTTTTTTGAGGGTCAGAGCTATTAAATTTCAGTCAGTTGCTAGAGGGAGTGGCAGGCCTCTTGGCTGAGAAATCTACTTGAAATTACTCTTTGGGAGAAAAAAAAAGGTAGAAAATTGCCTCATCAGACCCATCTTTCAACCAACAAATCCTGTGATTCTCACTGTTCTTAATTGTTGACCCCACCATCTGTGTCAGGCAGTGTGGCGGGAACTCTCCCTTCAAATAAAGATCCATGTTCCCTCATCAGAAAGTACTTGTTAAAAGTGATAATGCTTCACAATCAGTACTTAGCCATGTGAAATACAATATCCTCTTTTAAAAATGTGGAGGTTTGGGGCCTAAATTAATACCTTGGTGCATGAGTCATTCCATTATCTGAAAATTGTTTGATCCGAGGGGAAAATATCTGTGAGATGCTTTTGTTATCCAAAGAGTTGGAAATGCAGAATTTGTTTCGTTTGGGAAAGGAAGTTGTTGTGTGAGATGTTGCAAACTGTTGAGTGTCATTTAGCCTTTAAAAAGCTGCCCTCACATATGTAGCACCAACACTAGAAAATGTATTTAGGAAATTATTCATTTTCTCACAAAATGCATTTGAAACGTCTGAAATTTATGTGGCCTGAGATTAGCGGGACTGGGCTTCAGAAAATCACAACCTTTTACGGTGAATTCTCATCATGTATGTGGCTTGCCTTGCTCTGGAAAATGAACTTAAAGGGGCATTGTGAATGGGATGTGTGGGTTCAAAATTCAGTGGATTATTCACATCCGTTAGGTGAGAATTAAAGAGGGCTCTGAAATAATGTGTTCTTATGTTTAGAGCTATCACTGCCAAAGGCTACTGACTAGTACGTATCAACATCTGTGTTACTTCTTCTTTAGATTCCTGATTCAGTGTGTCTAAACATTTCATTTACTGCTGGAATTTTTTAAAGTTGTTTTAAGCTTCTGTTTGATGTCCTATTTCACTGAAAGATATCATTAGCAAATATTAGTTAAGGGATTATATGTACAATTAGCCCTAAATAACAGTAACAGAATGTTGTGATTCGAATTATTGAAAGAACGTCAGACTCTTGAAATGGTAAATAATGGAACAAAAATAAATAAAGGTACCTGTATTTTGACAGTGATATTCCACCTCTGGTTTTCCCCTGCACAAGCATAAACACGCACACTCTCTCTCACACACACAATCATTCAAATGCCTTTTCTTTCTCTGACAAAAATATTCATTAAAAACATTTCACTGTGCTGCCTTTTAATATAGCACGGGCATTCAACCTGCACAGGAAGCTTCCTGGAACCGTACAAATACTGTGTAATTATCTGGTGGCTCCCTGCTGGCTGCTGCATATTCCAGGCACAAAGTGAGCATCGCATTTCTAGAGCCTGACTCCTGTCTTCATTGTCCCTGCTTGGAATATGAAGCCTCACTTCATTATAGTAGACCTGATCAAACTTGATAGATTTAGCCATTATTCTTGACTGTGTCAACTTTCCACAGTTTTTTTCCCCCTCCTTGGGCTCTTTTGTTTTGCCACCCAGGGAATGAAGGATATTCTGAGTCTAGGTTTCTCTCTTTCTCGCCTCTTCTTCTCTTTCTTCCTTTCCTCCCTCCCTCCCTCCCTCCCTCCTCTCTCTCTGGGCTCCCTCAGCCCCCCTCCTTCTCCCTCCACCCCATTTCTTTCACCGTTTCTCCCCCCCCCCTTTTCTCTTCCCTCTCCCACCCAAACAAACCAAGGATTCAACAAATAATGTTCCCTGCACATCATGTGATTCAAGGAAAATAAGGCTTGCAATTTTTCTCTCAATTGTCCTCTTTGGTTTTGATTTTTCAGTTACTATAAAAGAATTCTGCGGCAATGTTGACACACAAGGCAGAAACGCTTTGAAAATCCTTTTCTATTTCCTGTTAGTAGACAGTAACTTTTGCTCTATGATGTTGTTGTGGTGACGGTTGGACTAGGTCTTTTTTTTTTTTTTTTTCTTTTTTCCCTTGGACTGTTTTATGACAACTTTCAAAGAGCACTTCAGAGTTCATATTTTCAAGGATCATCCACATCAGGGTATCTTATCAAATTTTATAAATGTCGCAGTGCATTTTCTTTGCAAAAGGCATTAGATCATTGTCTAGGCAAATACAGATGTTAAAACTGTTTTAGCATAACAGATTGCTTTGTAGTTTTGGAGAGTTGCTATGCAACAATAGAGAATTATATCATAGCTCTAACAAAATATTTGAGAATCAAAACTAATGCATGCTGTATTGTTATAATTAGGGTCATACTGACCCCTCACGTTGTCTTGGAACAAGGTAATCAATACTTCAGGCATTTGCTACTGATCTTGAAATACTTATAAGCTCAGGTTATCTTTACCCTAGTTCATGAATATTTTGTGAGGAGATTTTAATCTCTGGGTTTTATTTTTTCTATAGTATCTATATGATCCCTTCTTTACTGGATCTGTTTAAAATCAGAAAATAATGGTTAATGTTAAGGTCTGCTTCTTAAGTGCAAATTATTAACCCAGCAAAAACTTCAGGGTCTTAGAAAGTCCTCTCACTCTCCAAGGTCTCTGCACACTCCAGACTACTCTGCTCCTGTTTTATTCTGTTTATTTTTTGAAAGCAGGAGCCAGGCTCCCAATATGATGCCTCTCAACAAGTTTGCTCACAGGATTCTTATTGTGGCATCTGGTTTTATGCTACAGAAAGAAGGTAGGAGGCAAGTAGGGTTTAAATTTAATATTATCCTCCTTAAATTAAAAATAAAATAATTATTTTTTAGAGTGGCATTTTCAGTCACACCAAAAGCTTCGAGGCATCTTAAAATGTAAATTGCCGTGAAGCAACACAAAGGAGAAAGGGAAGATTTTGAAGGCAATCGCACTGATCACTTAATTCAGTCGCTGCATATCCACTTGGCATAAGGTAATTAGAGTGCCACGTTGCTGTAAAGACAGAAAGCTTAGGGTCCCATTCTGACTCACCCAGACGATAATACATGATTAGAAGTCAGTGACAGATCACAACTGCTGAATGACCCACCAAGGTCTTATCAAGGGCAAATCGCATAATTAGCATGCACTTCGCTGGCAGAGGAGCACAGTGCTATTGTTCCTGCACAATCAAATTAGCCCCGCCAATGAGGTCACCATTCTGTGACCTTAGAGACATTTCATGTTTCATTCCCCGCTCTTCGTCACACACAGGCACACACATGCGTGCAATGTGCACACATGCATACACTCTTAAGCTGAACCTAAGTTCTTCAGACACTAAAACCATGTTTTATTGAGACATTTTTGAAGTACACTCCATTGACTCTTTAGTTCATCACGTATGGAATGAGGAATGAGGAAACCAGCTAATGTAGTCTGACCCTGGGGGACACATATGTAATGGAGCTACTTGGACATAAATTCAAGCATCTAGTGAGGACTGGATCTCATATTATTTGCTCTTAATACATCTGCAGCCTCCCACGTGCGCTAATGAAGTCTTAATTCAAGCTTCAGGTCTCCCCTTCCTTCCAGTGGCTGAAATGACCCAGTGTATGTGTCTCCTTGTCCTCACTCCTTCTACATTTTCTTCATGTGCTGTCTACTTCTAGGACCCCAAACTTCTCTCAGAAAAAAAAATGTTTTGGAAATTGCTGTGGTCTCTCATAGCTCCAGACTGTTCTTGCAGCCAAAGTAGCACCCCACTGTGCCACCAACTGTCCCCTGAGTGCAGCTGTGGCAGGGTCCAGGGCTTTTCTTGCTGGGGTGACCCATCAGTCTGCAAAGTTGGCACCCTCTTTCCATTTACAGCAATGTGGGGGTCCGGACAGAGCTTTTCTTACGACAACTTGAATGACTAACTTGAAGGCTGTTTTGCTTTCCTGCTGAAAGTCACTTTCCCTTTGTTTGTTCTACACACTTTACCACATGTTCACTGCACACGAGAGGTCGTTTGGCACTCGGTGCAGAGCGGGAGCATATGTTACCTGCGCCCTGTGACTTCCATCACTCGGCTGTGCTCTCTGCGAACCAGGTGTCACCATGGCGCGCGCTCCTGGATCTCATTCTGCTGACATCACTTGCTACTGAAATTCCTATCGATTATTTTCAAGAAATTGTTTATATCTTATCATATTAAAGCCGAGTTTTGAGTCCTTAATGAGGTTAATGGAAATATTTCATTCAATTAAGGGCTAAATAATTTCAAATTTTTGTTCTCTGAATCTTGCCTCGACAGGACTCACAAGTTACTACTCTTAAGATAAGGCTCACATGAGTTGAGGTTTATGACATTGTCAGAAATATCTAGTCCAAATTTTACTTAGTACTAACGAGAAGTCTAGGGGACTTCAAAGAGGAAGGGGCTCTGGCTTGAGGCTGTTGTTGGGGAGGTGAGGGTTGCTTGCGGTGTGGGAAGCTTTGGCTGCACGGTGCGATCAAGAAGCAATGGACTGAGTATCAGATGACTTGGGCCTAGTCCTGGCTTTGAACCTGGCCAAGGCTTCTTTCATTCTTGGCCTAGATGTTGTCATCTACAAAATGACTAGTTTTGGCAAGAGGCTATCTCTGATCCCTCTGAACAATAACATCCTATGTTCCTAAAACCTGTGTGAAAGTTTTGTCCCAGTCCATTGGTTATATTTTCTAATCAACTGCAGTCCTAAACGTTGCATGTCACAGCTCTGATCGTTGTAACTGAGAGTAATGTTGCAGATACAGGGGACGGAGACCTTAGAATTCTGTCTAACACACACAAGGAGGAGAGGGCTGTGAGAATATCTATTGTTTTTTATAAGGTTTCCTCCCCCACCCACCTTTGATGCATACACCTTCTATAATTAAACACCAAGGAAGGGGAGAAGTCAATGAAAGCACAAATGATTTATGTTTAAATAATACATTTCCAAAGTGTCACTGAGCAAGCAAGTTCATCTTTGAGCCGATTAAGTGATTCTAGCTCCGACTTGGCTTCTTCTGTAATTGTTCCATTTGTGATGCTTATGTTTTAATGGGTGATGTGATTTTTACAACTGGACCATGGACTCCCATATTGTCTTGGGTTGGATTTCAATTGTCTTCTGTTTTCTAAAGCTGAAATACATGGATATTTTGACAGAAAGATATTTAAATTAGAATTTAGCAATACAGGGTCCTCCCTAAGAGTTTATTTCTAAAGTATATTTCATGGGTTGCAAATGCCTTGGCCATCAGTGCTAAATGCATGGATAAGACTTTTTTCTTGTGTGGCACAAAGATAATTTCTATAGGTGTTGTTCATTGTACAAACACAGGGACATCTCCCTTGAATGAGAATTAATATTGTCTGTGTATAGGATGGTCGCAATATTCACGTGCCACGGAAGTTCCTGAAAACATTATATTTATAATGATTGTGATAAGCTATTCCATCCACCTGGTATTTAGCCTTCATGGTAACTTCCTTGTGATGAAAAAATATAGAGAATGATGCACAAAGGAGCAGTTTTTATACTTGTAATGGAAATATTAAAAAATGACCCATTTTTACAAATTGTCTATCTAATAGAGATTTTACAGCATCTGTAAAATATAGATCACTGCAGCGTGCAGAACTATATATGCTGTAAGGGTGTGTGTCAGTTTGCATAAGGTGTATATTTTCATATGTGCACTCCATGTACATTACATGTATCACATATAAATATAAATCATGGTACCCAGTGTCTCAGGGGATCCCCCCCCAACCTTAGTCATCCACTGCAAACCATGAAAGTCCTCTAACAAACAGGATTAAAATTCACTCCTTTCAACCATCCCAGACATTTATTCCTTCCTTTTCATTGAGCTACATTTGTCTGATTTAACAAGATAAGATTTGAGTGCTGATGCAGCCCGTTGTTAATGTAGCAGCCGCATCCGCCATACCATCGACACTCGGCATCAGAGGGATGCATAAATCAGGTATTCAAAAAAAATTAGATATGCAGCACACCAGTTTTATAGTCCCAGCCTCAGAAATTGAAATGGCCCAGATTAATGTATTATATCTTACACACTGTCCGAGTGAATCAACTTTAATATATTGAACAGATTCACAGAACAAGACTTTGTTATCTCAGGAGCACTCGGAAGAAGGAATTGACCTGAGGATTTGATTTGGTTCAGGTAGTTCATGTTGTACAGCAGCATTTGAATAGTTTCACATAAAAATAAAATTTGTGTTAGAAATATTTCACATCATTTCTGGGCTCATCTGCACGACAGCTTTGCAGAGGGCCAACATTATAGAGACAATGTCCAGCCAAGATATGATTTTAACCTTTGCTTCTGACATGGCAAAACAATATAATTGTAATTTTAATGCAAGCTGCTGTTTCCCAGCAAGGCAGCTTGTACAGGCTGACTTTAACTAGTTTGGATTTTGACTTGAAATGAAATGCCCATTGAATTGCTCATACAATAGAAGCACCACAATTTGTAGCGTTCCATTCCCAAAGGCTCAGTCGGGGCTGAAGCTGTTCTGTGAAGAAGCTGCTTTTTATACTGTTGGATGCCATTCCAGGGAAGGACGAGCATGGAAGCAGTGAGAGGTGAGGGGACGGTAGCTCTTTTCCTCTCCAGGCTGAGATAGCCATGATGAGGGAACGGTCTGGGCATCTGAAACTTTCCCTCTGACTGCTCGGAAGAGGGGAGGGACAAGGAGAAGAGCAAACACTGAAGTCTTTGGAGAAATCATCTCCATTGGCAGGGGGATACTTGGCAAAGCGTTTCATCCTTCCATGGCTCCCTCCTTTGTTTCACATTCTAGAAGGTCCTCTTTGTGTAAGTAACCTCAAGATCCGCCAGGTTGTGTTCTCTTTACAACGAGCCTGAATTCTTCTCTTATACTTCTCGACAATGCCAGCTATGTGATCCACGGCAGACTGTGAACTGCCCCCCGCCATCTCAGAGTTGGGATTCTACCTGTTAATGCATTTGGTAGAACAAAGGCCGGCAGTAGTGATGATGAGTTTCTTATTGATCTCAGAAATAGGCAGAGAAGAGTCATTAGCAGTAAAGACAGCACATAGACAGCACACCACAGGTCAAACACTAGCTCCTGTTCCAGGTAGATGCCAGGTAAACAAGAGGCCAAAAGAAAGGCACACTTTCTCCTGCGATGGCGTTCCAGGCCTTGTTGGCCTTAATAACAATTCTTTTGCTTCTTTGCCCAGTTAGTTATGCCTGTTTCCCATGCCTTTGGTTTATTCTGGTTTTGCAGTGATTGAGGGTCCAAATGATTTCCCCAGGGAGCCACAACTAAAGGGCTGGCTTTGGCACATTCAGTGAACTTCATGGGCTGGTGGCTAATGCCTGTTTTTCTGTGACCGGTGATGCCATATGTGAACACCTCTGACGTCAGAAATCTGGTTATGCTTTAACAACTATTACTGCTTTCCTTTTCATCTGCCTAATTCACATTTACTCTTCAGATGTCCACATATGTGTTGTTTTTGACTGGGATCCCACACCTCAGCCCTCTTCTGCCTTCTCTCCCACCAACCAAATTCAGGATGGCCACCCACCTATATGCTCTGCTTGCATCCTGTGTTGCCCTTCGTCACACATATACCTGCTGGTTTATCACTGCTGATATAATTCTTTCTCCCTAGAGAACTCAAAGCTCTTTAAGATAGTCTTTTTCATGATTCTATCTCTCATTCTTAGCACAGTGCCAGGCACATAATAGATTTTCATTAAGTATCAGTGGAATTCACTTATTTATTTGTTCAATAAATATATTTGAGTGCCTACTATGTGGCGACACTGATCTAAGCTCCAGGAACACAATAGCGAACGCAGCGAGGTTGCTACTCTCACAAAGTTTATGTTGTAAAGTGGGGGATAGACCTGGGCAAACCAGCAAGTATTAAATGAGCCAGATGAGGTTTGCCCGTACGAGAGCGGCAGAAATGGCAATTTCATATGGCCCCACCTAATACATCCTGTGCCACGTGGAGATAATGAGCGCAGCGGCCCCGTAATGGTGTTTGACAGCATCATCTGAGTCATGTTACCGTGTAAAAGGCTCTCGCTTGAGCTTATTATATTTTAACATAAAAATTCTCCAAAAATCATCAGACAAAAATCGGACACCATTAGTCAGATGGCTGTAACCGTTGCCCTAATGATTACAGAAACAGCAGTGCTTGCATCCCTGTCCACGTGTGTTACTCTGCAGCGTTTACGGGGCAGTTCCAGGCCCTGCTTCCATACTTGGGCCCTCAGAAGTCCTCAGAGCCCTGAGAGCCAGGCTTGCCAATTTCCTCTGTGGCTCAGGCCTGGTCCGAGGCTGACAGGGTTCTCTTTGTGCCACAGTGCCTCTTTTTCCTGAAAAGCTTTATCCTGTCACCTTGGATCCAGTCAGTCACTGCCACCACACTGGGAAGTGACTTGGGGGCCAGGACGCCAACAGAAACGACACCAGGCAATTTGTCCGTCTCCTCCGCCCCTGAACGAAGAGTGCCAGAGTCCGGAATTGCGTTGCAAGTGGCCAGGGAGCTCCTTTCCCCCACTGACCTTCGCCTGCCCAGAGGCCATCTTGGGGTCCCTGATCTGTGTCCACAGAGTGGCCATCATATGGTTCCCGAGTCCAGGATGCTGAGGGGACATCTTTCCTCCAGCAGGCACATTTGGCACATTATTTCTCACAGCATGTTCTCGTTGTAATATCCAGCTTTGACAGCGCACATTCTCTGAGTGTATATGTGAAAGTGTCAAAAAAAAAAGTGCTAACATTTCTACTAGTTTGGATCATTAATTTTCTCAAGGAATTACTAAATAAAATGACGTTTTAAAAAAGCCCTCCTACGCTGCCATTTCTAAAGTTTTATTTGGAATGTTGTGTGCCCTTCAGTGCTTTTTTCTTTGCACTTGGCTTATTTTTTTCCAGTTTAAAGTTCATAGCTCTTTTATGTGATAAATATTTTTGTACATTTTTAAAAATTATGTAGCAAACAATGCTGTTTGGTAGTTTTTGCTGGAATATTAAACCCAAGGAAAGCAGAGAGAAGTCGCTGCACAGAGGCACAGGGGAACTTTGTCTTTCCAAGACCCTGAGGCCGGGCGATGGGTTTAGATTGCTAGTTCACTCCAGCCATCTGAAGGCCAAGGGCATATATTTTATTTAGAACATGTCGTCTATAACAGTTAGTACAAGGCTCTGTGCACTGGGCAGGTTGGAATGGCATTTGTGAAAAAAATCATCTCAGCTCCCATGCATTAAGCACAGCTTTGTGCCCGCTCTCACACAAGACCCTGCATTATTGCATTATGGAGAATGTTCTTCCCATTTTACATGCGGGCAGTCTGAGGCTCACAGGGTTCACTGTGGGTCCAAGTTTACACAGCCAGAAAGTGACAGAGCCAGACTCCACATTTAGTTCTCTGTCTCTGAAAGCCCAGGCCCTCTCCACTCTGTCACTCAGCTCCCGACATGGCTCAGGATAGGGTAGGTGGATCCAAAGTGTTCAGCAAAGGAACACATCCGCCATCAGGGAATGGCTGAGATAGCCGTACTAAAATTTGTGGCTATTGTGTATCTACCCCAGGTTTTTTCTCTTTTCCCTTTTCTTTCTTTTTCTCCTTCTTTTCCTTCTCCTCCTCCTCCTCCTCCTCCTTTTTCTTTAAATTTTTTGGCATTTTCCTCTATGAACTTGAACCTTTTTGTGACCTCTTACCCTTGGTTTCACAGACCCTGACATTAGGACACCTATACAGTAAGCTACAATGGGTGATAAATGTTCTCCTGTAACACCTTCACCTCCCTGCATCCTAATAGACAACTTGGAGATCCACAAATATCTTCCAGTCTGCCTGTATCACTTTTTTCATTAAAATCCAAAGTGGATTTAAGTTCCATTATAGAGATTTTTCCCAAGATTTCTGGAGATTTGAGATGGAATAGGAAGTGCTGTATTCTCTTAGGCTCCTCTAACTCTGAATTCTTGCTTTCTCTGAGCTCTCTCCACACGTTCAGCCACACTTATGAGTACCGTCTGCATTCCCTCAAGCACCACAAAAAATGAGATGTTACACGTAATATGCATTTATTGATGGTTTACAATAGTAGAGAGGGATTATAGTATGGGACAGGAAACAACTTTAAATCGACCATGTGACATCTCTGCTCTATAGGTCCTTGAGTGTCCTCCTTACAGGTATGTCCACCTGGACTCAGCCTTGGGCCATTCAACTAGGGCTTGTTCTTCCTACTGAACCTTTTCCCTGCTGCTAATGTCCCTCAGAGTTTCAACCTTCTCCCTCACTCTGGTCCTCTCAGCCCACCAGAGGAAAACTGAAAATTTCTATAAAGTAGTTCTGCAGAGCAATTGAACACTACTTTTCCCCAGTGCACGGGCATCTACTTCTGCATAACAAGAAAGATCCACTAATGGCTGTCCTAAACAAAGAGCCATCTACATCTACCACTGAGATGACTTCAGGGGCTTTCCTAGGAAGGAAAAGGTGTTCTAGTCCCCCTACTTTTGTAAAGCTCATGTTGTCCCTTATACTGACTTTTGTGGGGTTTTTTTTTGCCCACTGGTCTGATCTGGGTTGACCATAAGCCAGAGTTTATCTAGTAACATGTCCTCTCCTTCCTCTGCTCCCCTCCAAGCATGTGCTTGAAATTTTCATGACTCAAGAAACCAGGTTTGGCGGCCCTTGAAATCATTACTCTCCCTGAGGACTGAGAGCTAATCTTTGAATCAAAGTTTTGGGCCAGTGTTTGTTTTTCTCTGTTCGCAGTTGTCATGAGATACAGTGTCACATGAACATGCGTCTAAGTCATGTCTTTCCATCCAGAACTGAACTTGGTTTGGTTGTGGTTCACCTGTAGACATACCATCCACTGCGCTTTAACCACTCTGAAAGGCAACTCTAAGATGAAGCCTATGTATAGTAATAATGATTTAAATGGTTATTGCATATTAAGCATTTTTACCTGCAAAGTACCATGTCTAATAAAGCTTCTACCATTTAAGCTTTATCAAGCATTGTGTGATAGAAATTATTAACCTATCTTACAGGTTAAAAAAACAAACAAACAAAAAAACAGAAGCACTGATAGGTCATGACTTGCACAAAATCATAGAAACAAAAGGCAGGATTAGAACTCGAGTCTCCTGTCTCCAGGACACAATTTTCCAACTGTTGCATCACACCTTTACACAGACCATAAAGGGCTAGCACGGTATGTATACACCAGTGGGTCCATCGCTTCAGGTCAGTAATGGACAAAGTCTAGAATTAAAGGCAATTAAAAGAAAAGGGAGGTTCCACAAATTCAAGCATTTTCTTTGAGCAGAGCTAAATTTGTCTTCATGGTAAATTTATATCAATTTAATTATTACATTGCTGTTGCTGGGACAGCTTCTTATATTTACTTAATAATCTAGTTTCGTCAGAATACATTATAACAATCTTTGGCTTATTCATTTCCACTTTGTATCTCTCTGAGAAGTTTTTATGGTTTGTCCAAGCCTGAAGATCATCCAAGGGGTCCATTTTTCCAAAGCATGTAAAATCAAGCATCTGGGTAATGTGTGAAACAAACATAAGTGGGAATTTAGAGTTGATTTTTATGGTGCTTCTAAAGGACGATGTTTGGACTATGATTCAAAATGCTCTTTGTTACTTATCTTACATACTCAGAGTATTCGAGGTATGCTTCCCCGGGCAGCATGGTTCTCTACCACACCTCCTTTAAAAATAGGGCTGTGCTGGTGTGAATCCCAGTGAGTCATCGGTGCATGATGCTGGAGAACAGCACGGGAAGGAGAGCAAGCTGCTGATAGACTCCCGAAGGGCCTCCTGCTCCTCGGTGTACAGTCCCTGTGAGATTGCACAGAGGCCACTCAGAGAGTCCTATTTCCTAAACATTTTCTAAATGCTCTAACAAAGAATGTACAAGCCCTGGCTGATGTGGCCCAGCAGACTGAGTGCTGGCCTGCGAACCGAGAGGTCACTAGTTTAATTCCCTGTCAGGGCACAAGCCGGGGTTGCAGGCCAGATCCCCAGTTGGGGGCATGTGATAGGTGACCAGTGAATGCTCCTCTCCTACTTTTTCTCCCTCCCTTCCCCTCTCTCTAAAAATAAACAAATAAAATCTTAAAGAAATAAAAAAGAGTATGCAAGGATCTGAAAAAGACTAAGAAACGCGTGACAATGTTCTCAGAGCTGATCTAAACATCCATGATACAAAAAAGAAGAAAAGTGGAAAACTCCAGTCATCCAAATGTTTCCACATTCAACATCTAGATGTTTTTGATGTTGGTATCATGTGAACAAAACCATAGTTTTTTTTTTTTTGGGGGGGGGGTGGTTGGCCAGTGGCCCAAATTGGGTAGAGTGACCTGAACACTCCTTAGATTTTTTTTTTTCTTTTAGATGATGAAAAGATTATGTTAAGCTTGGAATGCAGTGATGAAAGAGACCTTGGAAAGTATCTAGTCTATTGGGTGAGTGCCCATGAGGATATAACTTGGCCAGTCTTAGTCACATTGCTAATTCCAGCGACAGAAATGAAACAGACTTCTGCTCCTGGTCGAGTCTTCTTATAGTTGTGTCATGCTGGATATTCCTTTCTGAGGGGAGAGGAGGGGTGGCTAGAATATTCCACCTTTAACAGTGGTTAGACTTTCTTGTTTCCAAATACAGACATTATTAGGCCTGCATAGGTAGGATGTACAGCATAGATTGTTGCATCATTATCATCATCATCAAGGATACACAGCGTATGCAAAACCCCTGACTCGGCTCAGTAGAGGATGTGGAGAAGTTTACAACACCAGCCCACACTTTAGTTTGTAGTGATGCCATTGAAAATAATCATTTATGCAAACCTAGTATTTCAGAGAACATAATGCAGCCTAAAGAAAGTCAGGCCTTGAGTTAAATAGATTTTGAATGCAGCCCTCCCTAATACCAACTTTTTCATGAGAGCATGTGTGTAATGGAATTTTGAAAATATTTGAGAACGGCAAAGAACTACATTTTTTTAGCATGGCCAAGGGAAGCGAGCATGTGTGATGGGAGGGGGCGGGGCCCGTGCAGCGGCTACACCTGTGAATGGGTCACACTAATACAGCTTCATAGCATAAAGACAGTTTTTTGAAGCTAGTGACAGAATTATGATTAAAGTATATGTACTATGAGGAATGTAGGAAAGACAAATAAGAGTATATGAACAAACTTATGAGAACATTTTTACTGTGCTTATTTTTGCTTTTAAGAAAGCCCTGAAGGGTCATATTTTAGAAATGTTGCATCCAAGGATGCCCTGATAGTCCAAAAACAAACATGAATTTTCTTCTCTAATGAAAACAAAATTCATTAGGTATTTGGTACTATTTCAAAGTTCCAGCTTCTATTATATGGCATTTCTTTTGAAAACATTGGAAACAGTGAAGACCTTGACCCTGCCAGGCTGAGAGTAGAGTTCTTGGTGCCTTGGTGCATCCCCAAGACTACTAGCCCTTCTATTTTTCTTCCTCGGGAAGGACGCCCCCACCCCCTGGCTACCCCACCAGCAGCACTGCCGCTGCCACGCACCAGCATAAGGCGCAGATTGCTGCCCAGCTCCTTGGAGAGGGGCCAGTGCGTTTGTCAGGAATTGAAAAGTTTTGGAGCCAGTTTGAGGACTTTCTGGTACACAAAGCGTTGGCTGCAAATGTGGTTAAGTATTAAATGGGATGTTAATTTTCATGAATATTTTCCTCATGGTTGTAGCTTGTGGTCATTGAGCAATTTAGCAATCACCATGTGGTCTGTTGGATACACAGCCTGGGTGAAGTTCAAGAAATTAGCAGCCAGTCAGTGGGGAGAAGGCCAGAGCTCAAATTTACGTGTGTTTTTGCATTCTTTTGTATTTTTATTTTTCCTTCTCCATGCCTCAGGGGATGGCTGATTCTTCATTGAAACTCTAGGTGCAACCACATGCCCGAAATCTGTACGCACCTCCCACTTAGTGTTCTCTGGCATTTCCAGCCGTTTCCCTTAGCCTGTGTTTGTCAGGCTGGTACTCCGAAGTCCCTGACTTGTTGGCCGGTTCATTCTTTGCCTCTTTGTGTAGGATATATCGCATCATCAGCTCCAAAGACACTTACGTCCAGATGCAAGCCGTTCCCGATTTCATTGTTTTCTTCAAAGTGAGGGGTGTTTGTTGGAGTTTTAGAGGTTGCAGACCGTAAGAGAAGATATTTGATATGACATCTATGGAAAATCGTGGCCGGTTATTTGACATGAACACCTCCTTACTTTTCTAGTGTGCCCTCCCTCCATCATAAGATCTTCATTAGCTCTCATAACACCTTGTGAGGTGTCTAAGGCTGGAAATCTATCACAGTCCCCTTTTTACAGGATCCTATAGTCCAGAGAGGTGAACATGGGTTGCCCAAGATCAAACAATTAGGACTTGAAGACACGTTTCTTTTTTCTCTGTCATTTATTTCCCAACTCAGTGATTTAACTGTGTCATGAGGAATTTGTTTTTAATAAGAGAAATCTGCTGATGACTTATCTTTCTCATATAGCAAGTCAGTTTCCATTCTCATTTATTTATATTGCAATATGCTTTTCTGAACAGAGGAAACAGCGCACATGTGCTAGGGGTTGTGTGTGACACATGAGCCTTAGAGCATCTCATGGTGCACCCAGCAGAATGGGGGTAGCACACAAATGATGCCTGAAACGTTACCGACGAGAGTCTGAGACTCCTCTACTGAGCTACCCACTGCTGGCTACTGTATTAAGAGGGACCTATTCTAACAGAGCACCTTTAATAGTCCTCATTATTTAAATGCCACCCATGACAGAACCCAAGAAATCGGATTTTTCAATATCCTCCATCTCTGGTTCAAGAAAAGAAAGCTCTGATTTCTGATGTTGCCT
>VMDR010004102.1:0-63815 GCA_007922815.1 Macrotus californicus | reverse complement strand
AATACTTCTTCCCAGCCCCTTGATAGACAGGGACATTTCTAAGAGGTGGGTAAGTATACTGCTTCACAGATGAAGAAACTGAGTCACAAAGAAGTGAGCTCAGCTGCCCTAAATACCCAAGGTGCTTTAGGACAAGCACCAAATCCACTAACTAAGCAATTCTGTAGACAATTTCAATGTTCTTACTTTGCCACAGAAGGTTCTGCGGAAGAAGGTAAGAGCAGGAAATGTGGATAAATAAATCCATGTGCCCTGGGCCAGTAGCAATAGACATTCATGCTCCCTGGAGTCACACCCTGCTCCCTGAATGTCACGCTTCTCTCCCTGTTGGGCCCCTAAGAATGCACTGTGAAGAATGCTGGGTGTTCCTCTCACTCTCCTAGAAATAGGCCTCAAAACATATTTACAAGCTTGGGCTCTGAGCATCTTCATTTAGTTTGGAAAGTGACATTTCTGGCCATTTAGTTCTTGCCTACCTATCATCCTCCTCCAGCTGAAACCACGGGGAGGTATCACCCCCACCTCCCCCCAGGAGGCCTCAGTAACCTGTCCTGGCCAGGATTTGTGACCTTGGATAGCCCCTCACCTTCCCACACTATGGCTCTTCTACTGGAAACTCAGGGAGTGTATTGGATGGTCTCCACATTTCCATGCACAGTGGAGAGTCCCAGGCTTCACTGTTCAGAGCTCTCAAACTGTGACTACACGCAAGTTCCTGAACCTCCCAGAGCTGCAACTGCTCAGCTCTAGCACAGCAGGAAAAACTCCCACCTTGCATCACCCTTAGGAAAATTAGCCACGATGTGTGCAAGGTGCCCAGTCCTGTGTTCGCCCCACAATAGATTCTCAATCCATGCCAACTGCTTGCTTTTTGCAAGTTTATACTCTGCTTCAATAAGTAGTACTAAAGGATGCTAAAGACACAACAGACCATTACATCCTACAGTTTTGGAAGGGGTGGTCCAACTTACTTAACAGTCTAGCCTTAAAAAAACAGGTGTAACAAAGACAAAATCCAGAGCTTAGGTCTATTGCTTAAACCTTTCTTCATAATGAATGTGTGACCCACAATTAACTCCTCCTGACATAGACAAAAACAGGCCTGCTTGATTAACAGAAAAGAGAGTTTTGTGCCAAGACACCTCCCTCCCCCAAAAGGAGAAGAAAACACCAGTTGGAAGTGAATTTAATAACGACATGTTAAGTCGGGCGCATCTGCTTCCACTCCATGTCAAGAAATTATAGTCCATGCTTGAATTCAGCAATTTCTTCTTTCTCTAAAAGTTTCTTTGCTGTCATGTACAGGCTATGTTTAGGGTTTAGTGTTTCAAGATGGGTTTACAGCAATGGGAAATGAAAACAACTATGGGATATAGGGAACCCATTGATCTTTAGCATTTATAGAACCAGACTTTCCTTTGCCTTTTCAAATAATGCAATTGTTTTAACCACATTTTTTTTTTTTGCAAATTCTGAATCATGGTACTGTTTTCTGATGGTAAATTTAAAAACCTGCTGTTAGCAATTCAGAAAAACTTTGAAATGCCCCCCAATAGCATGGAGTCAGAACACTACGCGTTAAAAAGGTCTTTAGCCCTTGTCTCTAAATTCAGCTCAAGTGGCCCAAGTGGCTTGGGGCATGTCACTGAATATATTCTACCTCAGACTGATTATCTGCAACAAGAGGAATCTGGGGCTCCACCCGCACCATCCAGCCTAGAGTCTACTCTCCACAGCACGCTCTTCATAAGACAACCAAGGTTTTACAGCTTCTTTGTTTTCCTGGCCATTAGAAATTGAATCATTCAATATATTTTGTCAAAGAATCCTTAATCCAGTTACATGGCTGTTTACCCCCATGGAGGCTGGGATGGTGACAGTCATATATTTTCAAGGAACAAGTCTAGGCAAATCTAGATTTGAATTTAGACTTAGGTACCAACTTTGGACAAGCCTACATTAAAAGTAGGCCACATGAAAATGCCTACCTGGTCTGCCTCAAAAAGGGTGCAATTGGAGGCAGACCGGCAATTGCTCTTGAGCCTCTATGTGTTCCACTGTGGGTGAACCTAGGATTGACACTGCCCCAATTTACTAGCTGAATCAGCCTAGATGAACTGCTTACACTCTCTGCACATCCATTAAAACAAACAAACAAACAAACAGGTAATGGAGAGATAATTTACATACCATACAATTCACCATTTAAAGTGTGAATTTAGGGGTGTTTTTTTTTTGGTGTATTCACAGGGTTATACGACCATCGCCACAATCAATTTTAGAACATTCTTGTCCCTGCAGTAGAAATCCCGCATAAACAGCTGTCACCTGCGGTTTCCACACACGCCCCTCCCCCAGTCCTGGCAGCCACTGATCTACTTTCTGTCTCTGTAGATCTCCCCGTTTCAGACAAGTGGAATTGCACAACCTGTGGCCTCTTGTGACCAACTTTTTCTACCGGGCTCAATCCTTTTAAGCATATATCAGCACTTCATTCCATTTTATAGCTGAATAATATTCCGCTCTATGGATGTACCACATTTTGCTTATTTCTTCATCACTTGATACCGTTTGGGTTGTTCGCACTTTCTGGCTGTTAGGAATGCTGCTGCTATGAGCATCTCTGTACACTGTGCGACTGGGCACATCCATTTTTGCAACTACAAAATTGGGCTGCTTTCCTCACGTGGCTATTTGGATTAATGTAAAAGCACTGAACACGTTACTTGAAAGGCAAACTCATCATCTTCCACATTATCACCTGCTTTTTTGCCCCTCACTGATGGTACCACCTGGTTTACATCCAAAACTGTACGATGTAATGGTCTGTTGTGTCTTTAGCATCCTTTAGTACTACTTATTGAAGCAGAGTATAAACTTGCAAAAAGCAAGGTACTAAGGGTTTTCCAGTGTTTGAATTTCCCTTCTCTTTGCACTCTACATTAAAATATTTTCTGAATTCTTCTCAATACTTAGGATACATCTTCAATTCATACTTTTCTTTCTTTGTGATTGTTTCTTTTAAAATTTCTTTTTATTTTTCAACTTTTACAGTTACATTTGACATAGAACATTATATTAGTTTGAGGCATACAACTGAGTAATTAGATATGTATATAACTTAGGAAGTGATCACCCCATGGTCCAGCACCCATCTGACACCATACATAGTTATTACAATATTATTGACTATATTCCCTATGCTGTACTTTACGTCCCCTATGATTGTCTCAAATTCAAAACCTCATTTCTTATCACTTTCTCCTTCTCACTGAATATTGTTCTCACCATTCACTAGTCATGAATCTCCCAAGCTCTCTTCCTGTCTTCTTCCCACAACATTTCAGTTCTAGTGATTGAGTACTTAGTGGTTCTCCACCAAAAGGTTCACTGTCCTGAGTCCTTTACCAGTGGCAAAATTTGCAAGCCACAAACTTAGGTACATAAAAACTATCAATTTGATCATTTTTCCATCAATGATCTGAAATTACCTTTTAGTCTACTGGCAAATTCTCCATTTAGTCTACTGACAAAATACTTAATCTAGTTATATCCAGGTAAATTCAGACATTTCAGTGATTTCTCAGTGCTTTCTGGTTTGCTCTCTGTGTCTCCTTGGTTGGCCTCTTATCCCCTCACCCTGCACTGGGAGGCAGGGGCAGGGGCTCTGACAACAGGCAGGCTCTGCTTCTGGGAGGGCCCACATCCCATGCATAGGTATCCTCTATTGTCCAGGGCCCTGATGGGATGTCCCCTATCCCAACTTCTCTAGCCACTGTCATGACATTCAGGGCTTTTCAAGCCCCAAGACCCCTCCAGCAATCCAGGCAGTAAGTCACCTGCCCACTCCTCTGGAATTTCCATTGTCTAGCCCACCCTGCCCTACCCCAGGGACCCTTCTCAGTGAAGAAGCTGCTGCAAGCTTTCCTTACTCTCTCCATAGTTCTTCCTTCACCAGCTCTGCCAACCTTTGTCTGGTCTGTGCAGACAGGCTAGTTGAGCCTTTTACCAACTTTCTTTCCAATATGGTTTTTATATCATAAATTGAAGGCTCACACCCCTTTAGGTGTTTTGTTTTCCAAAGCACTCAGCTCTTGGAAATTAGGCCTGGCTCTCAGTACTACTGTCCTTTCTACAAGTTTCAAAAGCCCTTTTTGGCATAGCTAGTTCTCAGGCCCACTTGGTTCCAAAGCTGTGCCTTGGACCACTATGATATGCTGCCTCCAAGTGCCATCGGGTACCAAGGGCTGGGACCCAGTGGCCCACACTTCAGGTCTCTCTGGATTCTTTCAGGGCACAGGGGAACAGGAGGGAACTCCTGGCCAGAGTGGCTCCTCTAATTATGTGAAAGTTGTTTCCCTTTGGTAGTTCAAGACACCATGACATTCCACCCAGCACAGCTCATCCTGGCCAGGCTCTCCAATTTAAAGGGCCTTGGGTGATGTCTGACTTGACTTTCTCCTTTCTCCCCTTCTGGTAGTTCAACACGGTGTCCAGAGGACTGTCAGATCTTAAGACACTCCAGCCCTGGTTCTGCTTCGGCTGCTGACTTGGAGGGCTGGACCAAGACCTCCGGGGCCAAGACCCTAGTGAAGTGAAATCACATGTGTGTGTGTCCAGTACATTCTCAGGAAAGACATATAGAAAAATGGTCTGTAAGTATTAAAATTTGAGAGGGAAATAAATGAAGAAGCCATCACAATAAGAGCCCAGTGTTCCCACTGGCTTAAAAGTAGACAAGAGTAGAATCCTAGTTCATTGTCCTCTGAGGAAAGTATCAAATGAGGAGGAAGCAAAAGAACAAGGTAGTTGATTCCATAAAAAAGAAAAGGGAAAGCCGTATAAGAATTTCTTGTTTTTGTTTCAATTGGCTATTCCTTGCTATTAATGGAAAAACATAAAAGCTGTGATTGCCTATAATCATTGTTGTGAATTCTGTCGAAGTTGATGTTCTGAATATCTAAGTTTTCACTGCTTCCTAAAATGGAAAGAATGTGAACTGATTGGATCAAGCAGAATCAGGATTTGAATTTTTTTCCCCTCTGTGTGTCCTTCTAACTTCTAACATAATTGAAAGGATGAATTCATTTGGCGAGCAGTACTGCTCCAATTCAAATTTGGTTCTCTCCAAGAAAGAGACCAAAACAGATTTTTCTTTGAAGTTAGGAAATAATGAAGCATAGCGATGATATATTTTGCATATTTGTTTGCAAAAGACACGATGTTCTGATATATATATGTATGTTGTCTTGAATATGGGTCGCTGTAAAAGAAAAGTCCTCTTGCAGGATTACTTCATTTGGCTATATCGCTTTAAAGACTTAACAGCAACTCTCTATCCATATTACCTGGTGACAAATCCTCTGCGAGTCCCTGCTAAAACAAGTCCCATTGAGAGCAGATAACCCAGGCTCAGCCTTCTTAAGTTTTATTTCGATTCATCTCTGATTCACATTAATGACCTTTCAACTGTTTTATTCCTTCTGATGCTGGAATTTTGTTATCATCGTAATGCGCTTACGGCATACCTAATCCACCCCTTTGTGCCCTTGGCTGACCATGGCCCACACGATTTCTCACATCTCCTTCCCTTCTCTAGAGCTCGTTACCCGCCCCTCCAACCCCACCCAAGGACCCTTGGAGAATTTGCTGACATCAAGCATTTTGGATGCTTGACTTCAATGTCTATAGGTTCCTAGTTTGAAGAAATCACTTTTTTAGTGTATGTGTGTTTATATATTTAATATGCTCATTCCTGCATTTGTATTTAATTGTCATTTTCCTCAGGAACCACACGCCTCCCCAGTTGATTTCTCATGACCCATTTGTAGGGGCATCTGCACCCCAGAGGGAGCAGCTGACTTAGATTATGCTCGCATTTACTCAGAAGGAGCCACCCCTGAGCACTGGCCTGAGCATCCCTCCCCCGGCACTGGCCCAGGCACAGCCACCAGCCAGTGGCCTTCTAGGCTTAGGGAGCTGCTACTTCTAATTATTTCTAAATCATTTTAATTGCTTGAAGCCATTAAAAACCACACACTCAACATTTGTGCATTTTGGAAAGAGCTGCCAGAGTTGCCTCAGACCAGTGTTTCCACTGACACAATATGACTTCGAAGGAACATCAAAGGCTTGCAGAGGAGACCACTGAAGGCATTCTTGCTTCCGCACCCATCAGGGCTTGACAGTGTGTAAAACAATGTGATTTCCAGAAGGAACTGGCTAATACCGGCCCTATGAACTCTGGGAAACCTGGCTAGGGCAGACTCTGAAGTTGCTGAGAGTCAGTAAAGGAAAACATGGAGCCCCTTGGCTAAGCCCTTGGTCTCACATTACGTTGGAAAAAGAGACAGTATGGCCGTGGTCCAAAATCTATACTGAAAGCATTGGGTTCACAGAGGCTCTAAGGCTTTGGGGAATGTAAATGCGTCTCTGGGGAAAACGTTTCAAATTCTAGTATAACTAGTGGGAGTGATTGTG
This sequence comes from Macrotus californicus, assembly GCA_007922815.1. NCBI lineage: Eukaryota > Metazoa > Chordata > Mammalia > Chiroptera > Phyllostomidae > Macrotus > Macrotus californicus. The sequence continues at coordinate 57,335 of VMDR010004102.1, read as the reverse complement.
AATTCAGGAAATGGGATATACTGTGCAAGTATACTTTTTGGCAGGTTTCAAATCTTCATGGAAATTTCAGCTTGACACGGTTGATTGTGGGGAAGGGTTATGAAGGAGCCAGCTTGTATACCAAGCATGGAGCTCAACATTTGGCAATCAGTATTGTTCAAATGAGGAAGTGATTGAATGAGCTAACAAGCCTGTAGTTCCAACTAAAAATAAAACTAGTCATGAGTTTATCTACATGCCTGTTCTTTCCTCTTTTCTCCCTTATTTGAAGTAGCAGTACACCTTTTCTTACTCACACCCTGGACCCATCTGCTCTGCCATCTTAGAGACTTTATTCCAAGAATCGAGGTTTTCTCCTTACATAGTCAGTGATTATCTTTCTCATTTACACATTCCATAAAGTCTATCCCTTTAATCACTCTCGCTGCTACTGCCTTGGTTTGGAGCTTTGTCCTATGTCCCTTTGAACTACTTCAATGCTGTGCTAACTGAACAGCATTTCTGACCATGTAACTAGGATACGGCAGCCTTACTTCCTCAGTGTCGAATCCATTCTTGGCTGACTCTTCCCTCACAGTCACAAGATGGTAGCCAGAAGGTCTCGGGTGCTTCCTTCTTTGCCACACCTAGCAGGAAGAGGAAAGCATCCTGTCCAGTATCTCCAATAAAATAAGGGCAAGTTTTTCTTTCACAGGTATCCCAAACACCCGTGAAATACCCCCACTTATCTCTTTCTCTGGTTTGCCCATCTTTGAGCTAATCACTGTGACTGAGAATGGGATAGAATATGCTGATGGGCTTAATACAATAAAAGTTAAATTTTAAAATGTTCAACTTACCGTGCCTCCTACCCTCCGATGGGGGTGTGAAAGGCAGGCAGGGTTATGCTTTTCTCCCCAGTGGGAAACTCACCGCAGCCAGCCATCAAGTCATTTTTGAAAGGGCACACACACAGCGGGCTGGCAGCCACCGCAAGTCCAGAATGACTGCCTCTTATTTCCTAGGTACACTGACTTGATTTCTTTTGCCTACAGTGGGTGAATTCAGAGATTCTCATAATTTGTCATATATATATATATATATGTTTCATATCTTGTACATATAAATTGTGTTCAGCAATTGCTACTTAATAATGGGTGCATATGTCGACTTTCACTAAGAAACTAAAACATTTAATAAGATAATTTGTCGCTTATTTCCTCTTTTGCCAGTTAGGGCCATATATATGAAAAATACAAAGACTAGACAAATCAGAAGTGGGAGAGTCAGCTGGGGCAGTGTGCCCTTTATCACCCTGGCTGATGAGATCCCATAGGATTTGTATTTACTTCTGATCAACTTTAATGGTCCTTCTTAGTTTCTGATAAAAGGTAAAAGAAAGGTTAAGGATCTGGAGGGCTTGAAGGAGATTTTGCTGTTTCAAGTAAGCAAAGGGCATGAAAATGCTCAAAGAAAGACTAGAACTCTCCAACCCCTCTTCCTGCCTCCCTACCCTACTGACCTAGAGCATTAGTCCAGGTGGGGTGAAGTGGGAACCCACAAAATAACGCAGGTCCGGCACTGTCCTTTAGGACCCCAGCAAGCGCTTCCTACCCAAAGTCCTACAAAGGGGCAACATCTACGGCCACCCTAATGGAAGAAAGATGAGAAACACAGTAGCTTTCTGGTGAACTGTCTTATGTGTCTCTTCCAAAGCCAATTGTTTGAAGATTTTTTTTTCCTTTTAAGGTCTAGTACATCTTCTTTGGGCTTCTCTCCTTCCACTGGGGCACACACCACAAACGTTCTAACTTTCCATTGTACGGAGTCCTTCATTTCATTTTGGCCAAAGATCAGCATTGATCTTGGTCGTTGCCAGCTGTGCAACAGCTGTGCGATTCAGGAAAACCACAGTGGGCTCAGGAGGCTGAGACTTTATTAAATCGGGGGAAAAAAAAGAGGCAGATTGAGGGCTCCTTCTTTCTCTCTCAACCTCCGCTAAATAATTCTCTCCAATATCAATGACATGGTATATGGTGAAACTCAGGTTGACACCTCTCCAGGATTTAATTAAAGAGCTTCATTCCTATTTGGAGGAAGAAACCATGGAGATGAAAATTTCTTCATGCTCTATTTTGGAGTTGGGGTGGGGATGCAGTAAGAAGTTCTCGTTTGTTGTAGCATTCGGGCAAAGTTTCGGTGGGCAATGTCTTTCATCTCAAAACTCAGGGGCCAGAGGGGCCTCTGCAAAGAAGTAATTTGGGGATTAAAACTGAGCTCTTCAAATTACCAAGGCTTCGTAGCATGCAGACTACCTTAATACCTTAATGAAATGCTCCTCCTAGGGTCTAAAATGCATTGAAAAGTTATAGAAAGGGCCTTTCTAAGAGATTTGGCAATAAACCCACTAGGCTGCGTCTGAAATGGATTTATGTTTTATTTGCAGTAGGTTACATAGAAGGCCGACAAATGAAGGATCTATTTGTATCAGTTACTATTAGCCTAAGATAAAATAAAACATCTAATTTGTAAATTCATGAGAAACATATTCATTCCTCAAAAGGTAGCGGCTCAGCTGACAGTTTGACTTTGCTAATATAATAGTGGTCATAGTCACACAGTAAATAAGATGTTTCACCCTCGAACTTCACCTAAAGTGAGAAGTACAGAGTAGACATAGTTCACAGCCTTTGAACTACACTGTTGTTATCTCCAAGGCCTTTGTCCACTGTCATATTAGCACTGGTACTTTAAAGTTGATTCCTACTTGGCCATGTCAAATACGAAAATGAAAATCGCCTAGAATATGAGATGTAATATTTTCTTGGCAGTATCTCCCTTCCAATTTTCGAATGAGATAAATGGAATCTTCGGGGAAGTAGAATCCTTGTTTTGTAGGAAACAAAGGAGCTATCTTTGGAGTGTGAAGGTGATGATGGCATTAGTCAGATGCAAGCTCTGAGATACGTAGCTAGAAGAGGAGATGGATTTGCTCCTCAACCCACCTGAAGCTGGACTGGCCAAAGCTAGCGATGCAGCCTACAGCTGTGGAGGGGAGATGCTGCCCCACCTTTGTGGGAACTATACCTGTCACCTGGGACCAAGTAGAACTCATTGTTAAATCAGTCTATGCATCGATTTTTTTTTTTAAAAAGCAAATACCCATCTTGCTTTAAAGATCCATGACTATTTTATAAGAGAGATGGACATATGCTAAGTTGTGGCTTCCCATTCATTTTACATTTAGTACGATGATAAATTCATATCTTGTCCTTGTTTGACAAGTGAAACTTCTGATGAACAGATGGAAAACAGTAGTGATCGTCTATGTTTTTAGCCTAACTTACAGGCTGGAGGCAGTTTCAAACTTACTCTAATGTATACATTTCTTTCTCCATAACTCCGAAGACTTTTCTAAAAGAGAATACTTAAGCAATTCTGAAAATTACAAAAGCTTCTTTAAGTTCCCTAGTCAGCATTTATCTTTTTATGAAATGTGACTTTATTTAATTGCCAAAAACCTATATTAATTAATAAAATACTAGAGATAAAACCCAGGGACCGGGTCCAACCGCATGACTGCTGCCTTTTGCTGTAAATGACCGGTCACACACACTCTTTAATCACCGTTCCAGGGAAATCACTGCTTGAGTGGTCTGCGGTTAGGTAATGAACATGCAGGTTGATCCAATAAGCCAGATGGACGCTGCCTCTGACCTCCCACCCACGTCTCCTGCACCCCCGCTGAAGTGCCCCTACCTGACTCACAACTTCCAACAGCCCTGTTTTCCAGACCCACAGGTGTTCAGCCAGCTCGATTCTTTCCTTTGAGTAAAATAAAACAAGTAGGAGATCTCACCTAGTGTACTTGGCATTGCTCTTTGTTTCCTATTGCAAGGGTATTGCATTTGCATGTTTAAGGTGCCCCAGTGCCTCTTGGGGGTAAACTGAGGACCAGACTCAGGGACCTGACTACCCAGGAAAAAGCTATGGAGTGGTCTTCTGGGCAAAAGGAGAAGAGCTGCGATCAGTGATTTTGCAGTCACTATGCAGGTAGGAGAAAGCTACCCCCTACCCAGGTAAGAAAGAAATCTAGAGGGAACTGTTTCTGAGAAAGCTCAAATAGTATTGCTTAATGTGGCCTGAGGTCTGACTAGGCCAAGTTGATGTCCAAGAAACTGAGCAGCGCTGATCGAACTACTGATGCAGCAATGACTGACACGGGAGAAGCATATGTGAGTAGCTCAGAGAAAAACTGCTCTTCAATAGGCCAGCCTACAACATCTTGCCCATTCAAGAGACAATGGACACTTGCAATGGCCCTTGGCATTGGCCTGTGTTATAAAACTTAAACTTTGCCCACACACATACACACCAATCTCTCCCTTCTTCCCTGAGTCCCCAGTAGTGCACCCAAACACCTAAATGTTTCAGAAGGACACTATGGTAATGGACAGAGCAACTCTGGATAGGGTACTAGTCTATTCTCATGCTGATGCCGTGAGGATATTTACGCATAGTCCTCAGCTTGTTTACAATCTCCATTTTCAACATTAAACATGGATAAGCCTAGGCCACCTATATCCAGCTAAATTTAGCCTTGCCACGTCATTTGGCATAGGAGGACTTTGGCTCATCACCATGGAACTCCCTGGAGGACCCCTGTTGCCGGGGGAAGATTGGGAGTCTTAATGGGGAGAGCTAAGTTTCCACTGAGGCGAAGGGACTAGTTGCCAGCAAGTGTCTGTGACAGAGGAGAACTGGAGCATCTTCCTTTCCAATATATAAGCACACACCTTGTAAGCACACATGTGGACATATGTATACACACAAAGTCCCACCCCTCACACGCAGTCATGGCTGAATTTCACTCACCCTCTCAGTCAGTCTGAGTGGATCTCTGCTGAACTGACTGGAACCTGAAGCCCACTGCTGTTGGTCACGTCAGGACAGGGTGCCTCCTCAGGAGGCCTGAGACAAAGGCTTGCTAGGGTGGCTCGTTTACAATGTGTCCGCATAGAGCAGAGGTGAACAATGAGAGAGTGAGACACAGAAGGAAGGAAAGACAAAACAAGGGTGCACTGCAGGGTGGGCCACCGCGCGGGGTGTGATCATTGGATGTGGGACTCCTGAAGAGCCCTGTGAAGCAAGTCTCAGAGCCAGCCACCGGATGGAGAGACCGAAGGGACAAGAATTTGTCCTGCAGCTTCTGTCTGGCAAAGGATTACTCCATGGGGCAAAGGATTGCTCCATGGGATTTCAGCCCCCTGGCACTTCCAGATTATTCCTGTGTGAGTGCTAAAGACATAGGCACACCATCCACCATGGAGTCAGAGGAGTTCTGGGGCCTTCCCACTCAGGCCAGGGGCACATGTGAGGTGAGGTGCTGCAAGTGCAAAGCAGAAACTGTCTGTCACAACTGGAACCAGAGGGTATGAGGCAGTGTGCAGAGACTTGGAATGTGAAGTCTGCCACCATCGTACCCCCATGGCTCTCTTTCCCACCTCTTGGGTAGGCGGCATAAGGTAGGGAGTTGGGGGATGTGAGCAGCAAGCAGCACAGGAGCAAGGGTCCTCTTCTAAGGCAAAGGTAGCAGCCAAGTCCCCTTTCAATTCTTGATATGGGAGTAAAGAAAGAAAGTCCAGTTTCCCAGCCCCTGACGCACCAGTGTGGACTTTTACAGATTCAAGGGCTACCAAGCTCTCTTCCTTGACGCCTGCCAGAAGACCAAGAAAAGGCAAGAGGATGGAAGATACGAGAAAGGCAGTGGTGGAGCTTGATTTCCTTAGTCCTTCATTCATCTATTTAACAACCTTGGCGGAAGCTGCTACACAGACAAGTCCAGGTCCTACAGATGCAGGCATGAACCCACAGAGCAGCTTCTGCCTCCTTAGGAGCTTAGCATCTCTAGTTGACCAAGGCTTTTTGGCTGCCCTTGTAGAGCTGACCCCTGACCCCTTTCTACCAGCGCAGAGTTCTCAGTCTCATAAGCTGGCACCTTCAGGAACCATCTTTATAAATTTCATACTGAGAATAAACTTTCTCTCCTCCTCTTTACCAATAACATGCAAGTCTATTGTTCAGCTTTGGGAAATTCTGCCTTCAAAGAAATGTATTATGTAGGAAACTAGAATATTGCCTGTAGAGGAAAAATCGCGTTAGAGGTGATGCTCTCAAGGAATTTCTGGCATCCGGGCCTTAGAAAGGAGTCTACTAGCATTATTGGAACCTTATCTACTGGTTAATAGTGAAAGATCAAAACCATAAGAGGATTTCAGCAAAAGATGAAGCAGCTTGTTCCCAAATCACTACACATTCCATAGAGTAGCTCACCTACAATTTCCATTTGCTTTGTATTTTTCAAGTACTAATTTCAATACACTATACCTTCATTCCAAGAAACCATTAAAAATGTGCCAAGATATGGAATCAGGCAAAGTGCTCATCAGTAGATGAGTGGATAAAGAAGCTATGGTACATTTACACAATGGAATACTACTTGGCCATAAACAAGAAGGCAATCTTACTTTCTGTGACAGCATGGATGGACCTGGGGAGCATTATGCTAAGTGACATAGGCCAATCAGAGAGAGAGAAATACCGTGTGATTTCACTTATATGTGGAATTTAATGAACAAAATAAGCAAACAAAATAGAAACAGACTCAGATACAGAGAACAGACTGATAGCTGTAAGAATAGAGGAGTTTGGGGGGCTGGGTAAAAGGTGAAGGGATTAAGCAAAAAAAAAAAAAAGAACAACTCATAGACACAGACAACAGTATAGCGATTATCAGAGGGAAAGGGGAGGTAGAAAACGGTAAAGGGCGGATAAATGGCGATGGAAGGAGACTTGGCTTGGGGTGGTGAACACAATACAAGTTACAGATGGCGTGTTGTAGAATCACACACCTGAAACCTACATGATGCTATTAACCAATGCCACCTCAGTAAGTTGAATAAAAAATTAAAAAGTAATAAATAAAATAAAAATATAAAGAAAAAATGTACTAGAAGTTTGACTATGTTGGTTTCCACACTGCCTCTTCTAGGCAGCTTCTCATTCTTGGAAACAGAATATGAATTTGGGGGCTTGATTTAGAAAATATCCTCTTCAAAGATGAAACCATTCGAAGCTCTGCTCTAGGCTTGATTCAGTGAAGACCCCGAAAAGGACTGGCTGGTTCTAGCACCGCCACGTCCAGTACAGTCACCACTAGCTGCATGCGGCTGCTGCAGTAAAATGCACGCCAGATTCCTAAGACTCAGGATTTTAAAAAATGCACACTATCTCATCAATAATGGTTTGCATTTATTATATTTTGACCTTATAATGTTTTGGATGGCCTGAGTTAAGAGGAGATTATTAAATTAATTTCACTTACCTCTTTGTCAAAAACAATGTGGCTAATTAAAAACTTTAAAATCACAGATGGGCTTCACAGTATATTCTCTTGTTGGTTAGCACTGTCCTAGAAGTATAAGAATCTAACCAAGTGTTCAATAAATATAATCTGAAAGTTCCACTCACCTAGTGGGAAGGCAGCCAGTTTAGGACCTAAAGCCACTGTTGCACTAAGCAGAGCTTTCACAGCTGGGAAGTAGCACAGGGTTAGGAGAATCCCAGACATCATGGAATGTGGAGAGTAGGCGTGTGGCAGATAAAGCAGCTTGGCTAAGAGTGGGGAAGTCTGCTTTCTCAATCTCGCACAGTCCTTGACTAATTGCGCCCACCAGAACACTACTTAGCATTTCTGGCCTTACCTACTCATCTACAAGATAAGGAATTTGAGCTGCATTAATTCGAAGTCCTCTCCACCTCCCATATTCTATGATCCCAAGTCCTCTCTGCTCCCACAACACAGAGATATGACAGAGGTAGTAATAAGTTACAGCTACTGACCAAACAACAAGCCAGATTTGAGGAGAGGAAATGCCACCGTTTCCAGTGATTCGGAGGTAAAGCAATGTGCTTCAACGACCAGCTACCAGCGCCCTGGCACTTTGGCTTACGAGATGAGCTACATCTGGGATATGCAAAGTTGAGTCAGCAAAGACTTTCTATTCCCTTGAAATGACTTCCTGAAGTCATTTTTTTCACAAGGTCTCAACTTTCTAAGATGTTCTGCCATGGGGCCTTTGCCGTCAGCAGGCGTGGAGCCTGCCAAGCTTGGCCTCCCTTGGGCTTTGTGCTGGGTTCTCCCCCTGTTCCCATGAGGCCAGGGACCGTGTAGGCTGCGACCCTTGGGGCAGTGAGACTCACTCTTTCTCTTCCTTTGATCATATGCAGTGAGTGTTGTGGTCAGTCTCAGAGTCCTTGCCGACTGAGGCACACTCTCCACTTATTCCTGTGGAGAGACTGGAGACACAGAGAGTTGCTAAAACAATAATTCTGCTGATTATTGGAAAATAAATATGTCCCAAATAGGAAACAGAACTGCTATGATGAACAACAGAAGAGGTTTGCAGGGTACAGAGCAAGCCCACAGAGATGTCAAATCACAGAGGACATGGAAACCAAGTCTTCAGGAGGCGCCTCTCACAATATCATGGGTTGGACTGCTCACTCCTTCCCACACACCTTTTCAGGTGCTCTGTTGGTCATAATGTCATTGAAGCCCCCCATCCCTTTAAGACTAATTTGTTTTTTCAACTGGAGTGAGAAACAGCCAGCTTGTCCAAAAGAGAAAAACCAAAAAGACATATTATGGATGGAATGTTTGGAAGAAAGGTAGAAAAATGGAACCTTAAATGGTTGTCGAACGAATGGGCCAAAAGACCCAAGCTTCCTCCTAAACTGGGGGAACTGTCACTCAGATGGTTTAGATACAGAGCACCAAGCCTAGCTCCATTTCCATTCTGAGGGCCTTGGAAACAAGAACAAAACTGCCAAACTCATGACCCTGCATCCCACCAGGTTCTCAGGGGAAAACATGGGATCACCTTTTCATTCTGTAGTAGTAAGTAGATGAGTGTGATGCCAAGGCTATTTCTCTCTGTAGCCCCAGGGCTGAGCACAATAGCTGGTCATAGCCACATAGGAAATGTTCAATCAGTCAATCAATTATAAAAATAAGGCTTCTGGCCTGATCATTCTTTGTGCTGCCACAAGTCATTTCACCTCATGTTTTCATTTCTGACTTGCTGGTTGTAAGCAAATATCAGGTTGGGAAGAAAAAATATCAGCGCTGAGCTTCATAAGGAAAAAGAGGCTCCTGGGCCCCGTGACTCTTACGAAGAACTTGCAGTGACTTGTCCATCCCTATCTCTTTTCCCTTGAGGCCAAGTACTTACATTTGAAACATGGCTGCTCCATGGTAATGTCATCAAACTCATGCTTCCTGAACTAACCCCTTGACATTGATCACTCACACATCATGTGCTCTAATCACACAAAATCAACCCGAGGCTAGGCAACTCCTCATTTTTCTCCCTACTGCCACTGTTATCAGCAAACGCCAGGCAAAATTACACACTCTGATTAGCCAATCATGTACTACTCTTGAGCACTTACATTTGCTTGATGGTTAGTGGTTGACACGTCCATCTTCTGTACAGAAGTTTAAGTTTCTTGTAGAGAGGAATAGTTCTTCTTTCTCATCTTTGAGTTCTCCCTTTATATCAGCCTATTAGCATAGCACAGTGACTGCCAAAGAGATACTCAGTAATGCCTATTGATTTGAAGAACTAGGCAATGTTGCCAAACTTGTACGTTGTCCCTTTAAGATGGAATTTTAATGCTGATTTTGTCTTGCCTTCCAAAGTCTGTCCCTCTGTGCTCCACAGGTCCGTATAACTGTGTTTCTGAGAAGGTGCCATCTGCTACTGTGAATTTACAGTCTCTTGCAGCAAATAGGAAAGTAAATAGGGAAAGCAGAAACTAAATTTCTTCAACTGAACAACTGACACAGCACACATGTGCCCTGGAGAAATATCTTTCATTGATGTGCCCAGTCTTAAATGGGCTAATTCCAGGTACCCCTTCTTTCATTCTGATGTCTTCCTTCTGAAAGACAACCATTGGAAAAATGTGACTTGTCATCTGATCTCTGATTTCCTGCAGTCACTCCACATGCTCCAATCTTTCAGCTGAGTGGAATGCAGGAAATTTAGCTGGAGTCTTACTCCTTATTCCATGGGTCCATGGAGAAACCACTAAGGTTCCTATGCATAAATGTATTATATTATTAGCCAGTCTATGGACTGTTTGGGGAATATCAAAGATACTTCTATACACATAATGTGCTCAGAATGTATATCTTGAAAAGAATAGCATGTTAGGAATATAAATCTCTTTCAATGGCCCTCTCTCAATTAGGTTTCCCCAACCATGATGGCCTGGTGTCTTAAACAGTATTAGGTCAATGTCAAATATCATATTGAACATGAAAAACTTACTAAGGCTACCCTTATTTCCATGAATATATATTTATGAATTGTCTGTAGCATCTAAAATTTTATTTTCCATCCAGAGTTAAGCCTACTGAATTCAAATATGTTTTCTAAAAATTAACAGTAGTGAGTCCCTAGGAAAGACACTTGAGTTCTTCAGGTCTCAGCTTCCTAATTGGTAAATACTGGTATTAATAGGTGCCACTCTCACACCATTTGTGAAGTGACAAAACACCAGCAAGATCCCTCTTAATCCCAAAGGTAGGGGTGTTGACTTGAAGGACCCTGAAACCCATAGTCCACTCCCCTGCCCTCCAGATCCTAATTTAATAGTTATTCTTGAAGTCACACAATGTTCCTTTCTTGAGACCCATAATAAAAGGATTCTTGCTTGTTTTTTTAGAAGACTTTTAGTTCTCTTGGACCAGAGCATCTGTTGTGGACACAAGAAAAGCCTACAGAAGATGCAAAATATTCCAAGAGTTTGAGATCAACACACCAGCCACTTCCTTTTAAATAATGATTGTTACTTTCTCAGGTCAGAACCAAGACTTGGATATGGAGGGGTGTTTATTCCAAAACTCCATTGACTTTCTTATAGCCTATTCACACCTACTACTGCACTTTGCAAAGTCTTCTTGCTTTATGCAGAATGAATTCCAAGCCCTCTCACCTGAAATGCACCGCAGTTTGTAATCCAGCACCACACGGTCCCATTCCCACCCCCACCTTTTTATTGATGTAGAATTGACACATATCATCATATACATTTACATTTAATTACATATATATATATATATATGGCGAGGGAGGGAGAGAGAGAGAGAGAGAGAATCTCCAAAATAAGTTAGCATCTGTTACCTCATAGAGTTATATTTTTATCCTTGAGATGAGAACTTTTAAGATTTACCCTCTTACAACTTTCAAATATATAACCCAGTATTGTTAACTATAGTCTCCATGCTGCATGTGATGTATCCAGAATGGGTGTCTCTTACAACTTGAAGTTTGCATCTTCTGACCACCATCACCCATTTCTCAATGAGTCCCAATTCCTTTATGCTTACGATTTCTTCTCTCAATCTACCTCATTCGTCTTGAATTTCACTATCAGCACCAAGAAGAAACCAGACAGCACCTTCAACACTTTGCTTGTAAATCTCCTCAGCTACAGTCTCCAAGTTCATTCTTTGCCAGTTCTGCTTTTCACACAACTGTAGGGCACAAGACAACCGAGCTTTTTGCCACTCTATATCAAGGACCTCATTTCCTCCCATTTCCAGTAACCTGCCCTTCGTTTCTTTCCGAACCCTCACCAGCAGCATCTTTAACACCCACATTTCTACCAACATTCTGCGTATAATTGTTTTTTTCTCTACCATGCTTCTAAAAAAGTAATTGCCACCTCATCGAATTTTTGAGAAATATGCATGTTAAGGGTTCAGCCTACACTCAGTGTGGTTAAGTCTGTACCTCTGAGCTATTGTTCTTATCAATAAAAATGCACTTTAAATTGCTAGAAGTGATTTTTAGTAGAGCCTCACAAAGACTGTTTAATCTAGTATCCTGCAACTTGGAACCACACCACTGTTTCTGAGATTTGCAATATACTCACAGGCAACTGGAAAGCACTTTCTATGTTTATCACTTATCTTTGCAGTTTGGAGCTACTGTTGAGGCACCCAGGTCTGAACTACGCCCAACTGTGAGTGAAGAAACTCAGAACAAAGAAATACCTACTGCCCTCTTGAAAGTATGGTTCATTCGTTCTTGGCTGGTGAAGGAACAGGCTCTTTGACCTACGATGTCTGCTGGATTTCAGCCCCATCTCATGTAATTTCCCTCACCCAGAAATGACAGGCAACTTGAATCACAGGTGCAGAAAATCACGTCAGTCTCAACAACCTAAAGGGATGTTTGCATCTGCTCTCCTCCAGAGGAATCTTCCAGGGAGTGGGGGCCAATTTCACGGGGGAACCTTTTGAAGATTATCTCAGACTCATTCTCATTTTGAGTACCTTGTTATCACCACAGAGGATCTTGTGCTGTAAATGATTTCCATCCGTCTTTGTGGAAAATGCCACAGTCTGTCCTGCGAGCTGTTGGTGGAATTACTGTATCTTGTTAGTGGGGGTCGAGTTCATTGACACTTAAAAGCAGCAAAGGCTAAAAGTTCCCAGATTTGTAAACTCGCTTCCTTTGAAGGTAGGCATGAGAATTTTCTCACTTTTCCTTTTGTCTCTTTAGCTTTCTCCCCCTTTTTCTACTTTTCATTTTTAAACAATCAAGAACACAAGTAACCGTCACCTTGGTATCTGAATGCAGAGCTCTAGAAGGCTCTTTATTCTGGGAAACGTGTAGGCTGAGAGAGCATTCCTGAAATGGAATCAACAAAACCTGCGCACTCCCAGGTGTGAAGCGGTAATTGCAGGTGCAAATCGGTGATGGCACGAACAGTCAACTGAATGTAATAAGCAAGCTGCATCCCAAGCCTTGGCACGGCTCCTCCTTCTCCGAACTCATCCTTTTCCTTTGAATTCATTTGCATTTCTCCAGCCTAAGAGGTGCATAATGAAACGCTCTTTAGATACTCCACCAGGCTCATCAGTCTATAATGTAATAGGAATTTTGCCTTCAGCTAGTCCATGTAACTAAAAGGTGTGTGTGGGTGTGTGGGTGTATGTGCATGAGTACACACATGAAATCAGAGTGGCAAAAATGAGAGGTGGTGCATATGGTATCAATGCTCTGATTTTGGGTCTTTCAACATAAGTATTGCTTGTTTGAAAATTCTGTCAAAATGCAGGAGCCTGAATGATTTCCAGAACTCTCGGGCCACACACGGACTAAGAGAGTGAAAGTCCCGAGGGCGTAGGGGAGGGGCCAGGCAGTGGTGGAGAGACTGACCTTCATGCCACGCCTGAGCTGATGAACAGGCCCGCTCTCCCCAGCATTGTTCTCTCTTGCCCCTGTCCCACTCACCAACCTTCCCTGTCCTGCTTTTCTTCCTCACCTCCCCCACCAAACAAACAAACAAACAAAAACCATAATGGATTAGCCCACTTGCCAAAGATGGAGGATGATTAAAAAAAAAAACTGAGGCAAAAAGCAGGAAATTTCCAGTTTCTATGTTGTCTCCAGGTCAAAGTCTAGGCAAAGTAAAATACTTTCTGGGATGTGAAAGGTACAAAAGACAAGATCCTATTATGTCCAATCCATTGCTGGAGAGTGCCCTGTAAGCCTTTGTCCCCTTGGGAGATGGCTTTTTACCATGGTGGGAACTCAATGGTCAGGCTGGCAGCTCTTCCTCACCAAAGCAGAAAGAACACCTCCCCTCAAACAGGTAACAGAAAAGAACTGTATTTGAACAATAAAATTGCAATGATATTTTAAGAGGGCAGATTTGTTTTCTATTGCTGCTGTAACAAATTATCACAAATTAAGTGACTTAAAATAATGCAAATTCATTTTCTTTCATTACAGAATTCAGAAGTCCAACCAGGGCCTCCCTGGAGAGCAATGAGGCTGTCGGGAGGGCTTCGTTCCTTCCGGAGGTGCTAGTGAAGAATGTCCCCCTGCTTTTTCCACCTTCTAAAGACCATCTGCTTTCTTTGGCTCATGGTTCCTTCACCGTCTTCAAAGGGACAAGGTAGCATCTCCAAGTGCCTCTCGGATTCAGGCTCCTGTCCCTCCCCCCTCGTCCATTTTAAAGGATCCTCCTGATTAAGTTAACCCAGAACAGTATCCCTATTTTAAGGTCATCTGAAAAGCAAACTTAATTATATCTGTGGCCTTAATTCCTCTTTGCCATGTCACACACCATAGGTACAATTTCTGGGCATTAGGATGTGACAACTTTGAGAGCCCTTTTATTCTGTCTCCCACAGAAGAAGAAAAGTAATAATTCAGAATTACAAACCTACAGAAAATAGAGACACACCAAAATATATGACCCTGAAGCAGAGGAAAGCCACAACCTAACATTTCAGTACAAGCCAAAGGGCACTAAGGAGATAGTAGACGCCCTGAAAGAAAAACACAGTTTAGCTGTAGAAAATCTTAGAAGTGAGATGGCTCAGCAATCAGAGCAATGAAAAAACTCTATCAGCTGCATCCAGGCAAGGAAAGAAGTAGCCTAATATCTTAAATTCAAAAAGTGATGTCCTCAGAAACAGTGTATTTGAGACAAGAGTTGAAGGACGTTTGGCTCCTAATGTTATCCCATTACCCCCTCCCCAAAGTCCTATTATTTGAGGTTGAAACTTCTTGCTAATAGTCTCCTTGATTTTTAAAAAAAAATAATAGTAGAAAAGGAGATTGAATTTTAGCACAATCTCCCTCCATTTCTGACTGGTGAGGGGAAATAAAGAAACTAGAAAACCAGAGAATGGGAAAGAGCAGGGCTAGCTCTCAGGGCAGGAGGTGAAAGTCCTGGGACTCATGTTGAAATGGGAAAGGACTTAAAAGCTGAGAATATTCTTCTAGGTCAGTGGGATGAATCCCAAGGTTAGGATAATAAATTGCTGTATGAGACTTTAAAGATTGTCCCAAGAAGAGAGAGCAAATCTAGATATCCTAAAAAAAAAAAATGGAGGCCTAACCTTATATGGTCATTTGTTCAAGCCACACAAAAGTGGAGAATAAAAAGTATCCAGCCCTCCGCCTCTACCTCAGAAGGCAGGAGAGATGGGAGAGAGGTAAGGCTGAGTTAAAAAGTCACCCACACAATATCGGCGTAAATTGAAGAGAAAGGGAGAGCTGCCCAACCATGAAAAATAGAAAGAGAAAGAGCAGGTCGATTTTGTCACTGTATCCAGCATAAATGGTACAAAAAAGACAAAGGATGGAGACTAAGCATAAAAATAACAACCTAGAAGAAGAGGAAATTAAGAAAAATAAAGAATATATTCACAATATCTTAAGAAAACTTAGCAAATTCAACAAAATAAGATCTCCCCGTTAAGAGGTTAAATGGTCAAATAAGATGAGCAGAGACACAGTGGAGCTAAGGAAACAAACTGAGAATCAGAAGAACAGCACAATACACATAAGAAATAAAAAACAAAATGAAAACATTGGAAAATCTATCAATAACATAAAAGACAGAACAAATCATCACAGTGAATGCAGACAAAGGAAAAAAGTGGGAAGATTAAACATATTGGATTACAAAATTAAAGATGGACATGTATAAAAATAATTAGTGTGAAATAAGCCAGACAGAGAAAGACAAATACCATATGATTTCACTTACATGTGGAATCTTAAAAACAAAATAAATGAACAAACAAAACAGAAACAAACTTATAGACACAGAGAACAGACTGATGGTTGCCAGATGGGTGGGGTACCGGGGGACTGAATGTAAAAGGTGAGGGGATTAAGAAGTACAAATTGGCAGTTACAGAACAGTCCTGGGGACGTAAGGACCGCGCAGGGAACAGAGTCCACAATATTTTAGGAACTACGTGTGGTACCAGGTGGGTGCAAGAGTTATTGGGAGATTACTTTGTAGGTCATTCTAAAGGTCAAATCATTATGCTGTATACTGGAAACTAATTAATATGGAAAAATAGAAAGATGTTCTAAGTAAAATTAAAAAATAAAAAATTATTATATCTAAAGCATAAAAACCAACAAATGGAAAAGGAGATACGTTCATAGATATGTAAGAAAATTAACACAAAAACAAGCAGAAAGGGCACATGATGTTACAAGGACATCTGATAAACAATATTTATCACTAAGCTATCTCCTAAAATCAAGCGTAAAGAATGATACCAGTTGTCATACAAAGGAGGAAAGCAAATAATTTTCACTATTGAGGTGACTTGAACCGTCTGCAGCTAATACCAGAAGACAATAATATCAAGCTCTCAGGGCAAGACTGACCCAAAGTATCAAATCAGCCAATAGCCACTAAAATGAAAAGAAAACCAAAACAACTTTCAAAAATGAAATAACTTGTGAGCCCTCCTCAAAAAGGAATTCCCTTCAGTAAATTTATTTTCATAAAATTCAAATAAAATCCATGCATCTCAGTCGCTGTGAGGATAGCTAGAAGCCAGATCATGGCTACTCATTACCCTTCTCTGCTGAAACTTATAAATTGTTCTGTGGAAATATAGCTGAACACTGGTCTGCGGCAGGAAAAGTACAAGGTGCACCTAGAAATCGTATGTAAGAAATCAAGGAAAATCTCAAAGACTGGTCAGAACTGTCAAAAAGGCCCAGGACCCAGGTTGAAGAAGTCCTCGCAGGCCAAACATGGGACAATTTGAGCATAAAAAAATGTGGTAAGGAGTTATAATGCATTGAATAAAGACAGAGTTCATAGGTTTGTATTGATACTGAAATCAGGGGATTGGAATACTACCTAAAAATGTAACATCATCAATGTGACCATTTATCCTGCCAAGGATCATCAGTGGATGATGAAAACATCAGAGGAAAAATTGTGGGAGAACAGATTACATACATAATCTGAAAATATCACTGCAGGGGTCACTTAGTTATAAAGAGAAAGGGATACCTTTACAACGGAGGAATCTGGTAAATAACCTCCATAACAAAGTATTCAAATTTGGCATCACTGATAATGGGACAAACAGGAATTAAGTGCCTTCTTGAGGAGGCATGGAAATTAGATAACATTACCCATGTCCTTCTCCAGAAACCTTCAAATATGTCCATTTTATGAAGACTAAAGAAATATAATGAGACATGACAACTAAATGCAATCTATGATTTTGAACTGGATAAAAACCAAAACCATATAAAGAAAAAGTATTCAAAAGTATTGAAAACTTAGATAAGTTGGCTTATGGAGCTACATATTAAATAACATCATTATTGCACCAGAATTAAATTCCCTAGTTTGATAATGACCTTGTTGTTCTGTAAGAAAATACTGAAGCACTTACACATCAAAATGAGGGGGTGTTTTGGAAAAAGTTTCCCAGTATAGGGTACCACTCTTGGATCAGCACATCAAAAGGAAGAGGCTACACGGGAATATTGATTGTGTGTCAGGAAGGATAGGCCATGCAGTATCTAATTCTTCGGGGACATGCCAATCACATAAAAGAAAGCACCTGCTCTCCATAAACTAACCAAAAAAGGAGGTGACAAGCCGAATGATAATGCTTAAGTGGAAGGACACAAGAAGAACTTCAAACATCATCCTCAAGCATGTACACCACACTTCTTGCTAACTTTCTAAAAGCATAAACTTAAAAAATACACCTAAAAATCTAAACCCCTTCGAAGTATAAAGCATGGATCATGCCGGTGTACTTTAAAGTCTAGCTGGCGAGGCATAGCTTGTGCGCATGAAGCAGTTCAAAAGCACTGCAAGATACCATGTTCTCCAACGCCAAACGCTGTGATTTGAACTAAAAGTGTAATGGGAATTTTTGGAAGGAAGAGATCAATGTCTGACGAAGTGACTGGGAATTAGGGCTTGTGACATTAAAATGAGTACAGAACTCGATCTTAGTGCAAAAGCTGTCCACATGTGTGCTGAGGAAAGTCACTAATGGGGAATGTGTGATTAAAGCCAGGTTTCACTAATCAGAAGAGCTTTCATGGGGGCAGAATTTTGAGGAAAAGTTGAAAGAGAAATGCAAATTATAGGACTCGCTAAATATATGTTAGAGAGAAAGTGACCTCAGAGATCATCTTTTCAGTTTCACATGTTTACGAGTAAAGAATATTGGGCCCAGAGAAAGGCTGTAGGTTCTAAGAGAAAAGGGAAAACTGGTCAGCGGCAGGAGACTGGCTGGGACACCAGCAACCTGTTGAGCATTTCTGAACCTTCGGGCATGTGGGGTAGGGTTCATCAGGGTACGGTGCGTCTAGTCCCTTTCGTTTGAGTCTGTTTCCCTTCGTGACTCACTTGACCAGTTGAAGGCAGTGGATATGACATTGCCAAGGTCTTCTCAAGCAAGGTCACTGAAATGCTCATCCTTGGGGCCCCAAGCTGCCATCTAAAAAGGCCAGCTACTCAGAGGCCACCGTGCTGTGTACTCCTAAAGCTCCACTGAGAGGCCCTCGAGAAGAAGAAATAACACAGGGCCACCGAGAGGAGTCAGGAGGCACCAAGATGCCAGGCACATGAGTGAAGAAGCCACTCAGGAAGCTGCTCCTCCAGCCCCAGCTGCCCCAAATGATGTCTTGGAGGCTGGAGATGAATCACCAGTCCAAATCCATCTTGCACTCCTGACCTATACCTATGAGTAAAATAAAATGGTTGTTTTAAAGCACTAAGCTATGGAGTGGTTTGTGACAAAGTAATAGGTAACTATAAACCTAGTTTTTAGTGTCCCACATAACTCTACATATCTCTGCTTTTACGAAATTCCACAAGAAAAAGTTTATAGATGTCTGGTTAAAGAAGTAAGCGAGTAGTGGGTAACAAGTTGGTTTGATAGAGTGGTAGGTTGTGGGAGAAATAACAGGAGGTATCTCTGGGAAATAAAGGTGCCAAAAATTAAGGTTCTTATGTCATATTCTGAGGAAATGGAACCTTATTTGTCATTTACAAAAATACCCTGTTTCCCTTCCATCCATGTGCCTGATTGACAGTCTTCTCCCTGAGTCTAATTGTTCTTTTCTGTCTGGTCTCAGTGGTAATATTGGCTCTCCCCACCTCAAAGAATAGGTGGGGTAGCAAATTTGGCCCCCACCACTTCTCCAATCATTTCTAGCTCTTCACTAAACACTCACAGGGTAAGATTGTCCTTCTGTCCCTTTGTGGTGGAGCAAGGCCATGTGATTAGGTATTTGAGTTGTGAGAAGTAACACATGTCACTTCCAAGCCTCCATCTTCCATAGCCCCATTCCCCTCGGGCACAGTGACCAATGACTGACAAGAGTCCAGTGCCATCATCCAAGATTCCCGAGTAAAATCAAGGCTCCCTGCCAACCCCTGATAGACATCGAATATGAATGAGAAACAAACCTTTGTTGACTTGAGTCATAGAGATTTTTGAAATCGCTAGTTACTGAAACATAGTGTAGCCTCTTTGGACTGATGCCTCACAGACATTGAAAGTACTATTGGAAACAGAGAAGTGATACAAAAGTGGGAGATATTTTTATTACAAGGAAGCAACCTAAGTGTTTCAGTCAGCTGGCTACTGCAAGTTTTTATTGCTCCACCTTAATTAACAAGTTACCCAGCTTCCCTGAGTCAATTTCTCTGTATAATAATAATAATCATCAGCAGCAGCAGCAACAAAGAAGCAGCAGCAAGAGCATCCATCCACTCTTTATTGGAGAGACCCTCTATGACTGGTAGCCATTCTCTACATACTGTCTAATCCTCGCAGCATATCAGTACAATGGGTTTGCCCATCCTTGTTTTTTCAGTTGTAGGTACTGAGGCTAAGGAAGCCTGACACTGCGTCCTTGCTATGTCCTGCCAGTCTTTAGATCTCCACTTAGGAAGGAAGGCTAAGTGCAGTGGTAAGGGAAAGCGAGGCTCTTCTCTCTGAAACCCGTATAGAATGTGGCAAACGTCCTGAACGCAGTGTATGCTTTCGCTGATGTTTGAAGAGGAAGCAAAAACCAGCCGAGACAGCTCTGTATCCAAGGCATCTGGTGCCCATGTGTGGCGATGTGCGTGCTTTCCCGTGTCCTCACGGGATGGCACAGATATTAATTGCTTAATATGTAAGAGGCAGAGGCTGGGAATAATAATCTTCAATTCCAAAGTCAGCTTGGTTTCACCTTCATGGGCCCCAGCATGGTGCTACCCACAGGCCTCTTGGGGCTTAAAAGCACCAATTGAGGGCATGAGGTGGGGGGGGGGATGACATGGAGGCCAGAGCCTCAACCCAATTAAGCACATATGGTGAACTGGAAGGCCAAAGATGTTCCAAATATCCCCGGCCCCACCCCGAGTGTTGGGTGGCCACAACCCAGCCGGGAAGCAGCATTTGCATGCAGAGATCTTAAATTAGAGCACATCACATAATTAACGCAGAGTGTTCCAGTCTGGTCTAGGATAGGGAGACATGCAGAAGACTTTGGGGGAGAGGACAAGAGAAGCTCACGCTGGTGCGATTCCTGTTGGAATCACACGGCTCTGAACTGACTTGGTCTCACACCGCCTCTTCACCTTCAGACACCTGCCCAGGTGTTCTCTCTGCCTCGGATCATCAGCACCCTGCCTTCTGTTAGATCTCATCCTAAGCCTCAAATCTTGCCCTTTCTTCCCATCCTCTCTTTTATGCTTCTGAAATTCCACTTTCTCCTCCAAGGAACCTCCAGAAAATGAAGGCTCCTGCTCCACACACCTTGTCCAAGTTCAGAACTCCTGTATTTCAACTTGAGATATTTTCTTTCCAGATTAACTCCCCAAAGGCATGTGTATTACACCTTGTCACCTCCCTGGGCCTCCTGGGCATGAACACTTTCCTCATTCGCACCTTCGGTTAATAGGAGGTTACTACACTCTGTAACTTCCCTGGGCTTCCTGGACAAGAACAGACACTTCCCTCGTTTACTCCTTTAAACACTGAGTTTATGGGCCACCCAATGTGCATGGCTTGGCAGTGGACACAGCCACGAGTCACAGGCACCATCCCTGTCCTTACAGCACTTTCATTCTGGCAGTGCTGCATCATGCCCTCCCTCTCAAACCTTCCAAACCGCCACTCCCAAACAACCCTCCTATGCTCCCCTCTAGTTAGGTTCTGGTCCTTTTAGGTCGGGCTCCTATAAGCCTCTATCAATTCCTCTTAGCTGAGTAGTTGCTATAAAATAAAAAAAGACTACATCCATCAACGTATCATATTCATAGTACAAAAATACATAATAATCATTTTGATGGAGTTCACAGACAATGCAGAGTGGAAAGAGCATTTGACTCCAAGCAAGAAACCAAGGCTCTAATCAGTCAGAAATCGTCCATTACCTGGGCGCCGTTTTAAGGGCTGAGGATACAGCTAAAGAGACAAGGGTCTTGCCTTCGAAAAGCTCAGACTCCAATAAAGGGATGACCTATTCCTTGTCCAGTTTCTCACACAGCTTGGCACTCATGCCCTTTGGTGCTGTCCTCTCACACCGACTCTGGGTTTGGTCTTGTGATCTGTTTTGGCCAATAGGCTGTGGCAGAAGCGCCACGAGAAGACTTGCACACTGTGCACTCTTGAACTCTGTCCCCAACAGGAGAACAAGCCTGAGCTAGCCTGCCAGAGGACGGGGGAGGCTGGAGAGGAGAGGCAAGGTACCCCAGGCGAGCCAGGCAACCCCTGGAGGCTGAGGCCCAAATGCCCAGCCAAGACCTGGAGAGCTACCCTGCCCACCCACAGACTTGGGAGCAGTAGGAAATAGATGCTATTACATGTGTACTCTTGTAAGCCTTGGAGTGCTAGAGTGGTTTGTTACATTATAGTTAATGGATCCAATAGGGAAACATGCAATAAGCATGGAGATGAAGGAATAAATCACATATATTCCAGAATAAGATACATATGAAGACACAATAAAGAAATGGTATAATAAAATGAAGTAACAAAGAGTGGTTAGTTGAGGAGGCTGTAAAGGGTTAATTTGGTCAGGGTGGCAAAGAAGGTCTTACTGAAGAAATGACATTTGTGTAGAGATTTGAAGGAAAGGAAACAATTGTATCTCTATCTGGAAGAACTTCAATCCACACAGAAAAAGCAATGGAATGGCTGGACATCCAAACTGAGATGCTGAATAGGCAGCTGAAGCTCCGGGGGGAAGTCCAGACTGGAGGTCTAAATTTGGGGTCCTAGGATGAATTGAGACCACCTGATGAAATGTGCATACCAGACACAGTGTCTAGGGTTCAGGAGGGTGTAGTTGGGAGGTAGAGTCAGATTCATGAGGTTCTAAAAACATCGGGATACTGGGAAAGATACTCATCCTTGGGATTAAGCCTAATATAGGAGGCTCAGACTTCTGAAGTTGACTAAAGAATATGAGGATATGAAGCATGTTGGGAGTGTTTCCTGGACAACTGAAGACCAAAAGCATGGGAAAGTGGAGATTTAGGGCATTGTCTTGTCTGCAGATGGAGAGGTTAAGGCAGCAGGGAGCTCACTGAGATTAAAGGGCTGAGGATGGCCAGTCATCCCCTCGCCCAGAGGGAAAGGGCTGACTCAGGAGTCCATGCTGCATTTGAAGACTGGGAGGTGGTTGGTCTCATCACTCCTGAACTGTCCCAATAACTAGCCATCTGGCTTTGAATAAGTCTTTATTTTCTCAAGGCTTCTGTTTCTTTCTCTGTAAAATGAAGTCATAACGTCTTTCTCCAACGGTCAGTATTCTTTAATTGCAAAGAAAAAACTGACTGGCTCATGTAAAGTCCAGGAGTTGTTCTCATTTATAAAAGCCTCAAAAGGTATCACAAATCTATCTGTCTATCTATCTATCTATCTATCTATCTCAATCTCTCTCCATTTATTACATTTTCAGGATAATTCTGTACGTCAGGGCCTATAGTATCTCTAACTTAAGTTCCCCCTATAGTTAGTATTGTCAGAGGAAAAAGAGACTCTCTTCCCCAATGATGCCATTCAAATCCTGGGACTGAGTATCACTGATGGAATGCATCACATCCAACCTTGACCTATGCACTATGTTTAGGAAGACAGAACACACTAATCAGCTCGGCCTAAGTCCTATGCTCATTTCTGGATGCATGAGTATATGGGGGAATGGGGCATGAGAAATGTATGATAGATATTTAAGATGCTGCTATTAAAGGAAAAAATAAATAGGGTCGAAAGGGCTAACACAGCCCCACCTACGTAGGGCGAAGGGCTGCTAATCACTCCTGCATGCCCGGTACGTGCCTAGTTTAATGTTCGGTCCATTTTAGTGAATGTCATCACTTGATCTTCATGACAACTCTACAGAAAGGTATTATTGACATCAACCACCCATAAGTGGCATGTTTGAGGATCCACCTCACCATGTTCACGCTAGTCTTTTAGTTTACATTTCTGGGTGTCTGTTTTATCCATTTTCCCTTGATATCCATTTCAGGGGTGTTAGGAGGGAATCTCATGCAGAAGGCCAGGAGTCTGAGAAAGGTAAAGACCTTCCTCCAACTTGTCGAGCTGAGAAAGGGCTGACAGAGGAATAGTTGCGGCTCTGAGAAGTGACGAGTAGTAAGAGGCAGATCGGAGGGGGCGGTGCCTATAACCTCACCGCAAACCTGCCTCGGTGCTGCAGCGCATGCAGCTTCCCTGCCTGCACCCCCTTGCTGCGTTCTGCAAGGGCGTTGAGCCCACATTTGAACCACACTGAGGCCTGATTTGGTCATTCAGGCCCTTCCGGTTTTACCTTCCTTTTGCTCAACGTTCTTGGCATTCATTCCCACTTCTCCACCTCTTTTCCCAATCCTGGCGCGCCCTCCAGCA
Source organism: Macrotus californicus (assembly GCA_007922815.1). Taxonomy (NCBI): domain Eukaryota; kingdom Metazoa; phylum Chordata; class Mammalia; order Chiroptera; family Phyllostomidae; genus Macrotus; species Macrotus californicus. The sequence goes on along the minus strand of VMDR010004102.1, from coordinate 33,565 downwards.
CCAAACCGTGGCAATGCCCTCCCCTTTCTCTGCACCCACACCTTCCTCTGTGCAGCCACATTGTATTACATGAAGTCTTCCCAGAGAGCAGCCTTCTGGAACATTCCAAACTGTAAACTGCCAGTGTAGCTTCTCCCTCTCCTGCCTTGCACACTAGTGATCATTTCAGAAATGATGACTTGTCTTCAGAAGGAAATCACGAGCTTGGCCTCAAATAATTTCATAATCCTGTGTCCCTGTAGCCTCCACAGCATCCAGGGCCCCGAGGCAGCAACGGGAAGAGTTTTCTGGCCGCTCTGTGAGTGCCTCCCGCCTGGATACCGAAGGGTTAGCCCTGGGCTACACCTCCACGCCACTTTGAGGAACGCAGACCAGTTAATTGAAAATAACTGGTCAATGCCATTCTTAAAAAAAAAAAAAAAATCAATTCCACCAGTTGTTTAATTGAATTAACTGGTTAATGCAGTTTTGCTTATATCGAACTGAGTTAAAAGGAAATGACCTCAGTAGTTTTCGTGTCAGAGAAAGATCATTGCAGATTGGCAACGTGCAGTGGAAACTATTTCCCCTGGCAGTGCGCTCTCCCCGTCCACGCCCGGCTGTTTCATCATCATTGTAGGACTGCGTACACGCGTGGTTGGAGCGACCCCGGGGTCTGGATCTCTACGTCGGATGGCCCTGGGCGTTTTTTCGCCAGACTTACGCAGCTGAATGGGGGCTAGTGTTTGACACTTTCGATAAATAATAACAGAAAGAATTCTGTGCTATTTGCTGGATGTTTTCGTGAGAAAGCTTTATCTAATTAACCCAATATCATAAAACTATGTTAAATAATGTATGTGTGTTTTAATTTTACAGCCGCAGTAATATATTTGTGGACGAGGGGGGCATCATCTACGCGATCAGCAGCTTGCCGATTGGTACAGAGGGGACTTGAGAGAGAAAAAAAACCATATTTGCTTAAATGTCTACAAATTAGCTCCTCTCTTAGGCCTTTTTCTCCATTTATCCTGCTCTAAACAGTAAAATGTTCAGTCCTACCCACTGGCAAATTCACAGATCGACCCAGGGGGAGGGGCCAGCCACGGCAGCTGGCTGGAGTAGTCTTACCCCAGTGCCCATCCCCCAAAGGTCAGCCTGGCTTCCTGGCAATGACTGGCTGTCTGGCCAGCAGAAAAAAATAGGAGTCAAGTCCTTCTGACCTATTTCATCTGACTAAATCCTCTTTGGCATTCTGTGAGCCTGAGGCCTGGAGTTACTTCTTGTGGGATGAGAAGAATCAGAAGCCACCCCAGGGGGTGGGAGGCCATGGCTCTGAACAGGACAGAAGGGACCAGATATGAGAATGCCAAGGTGTGTCTGCGTGGAGACCTTCAGGCAGAGAAGAGGTTGATGGATGCATTTGTGGAAGCAGGCACTATATGCCAGGCTCTGTGCTGGGCAACAGGGTGGCCTGATTCTGCCTGCAGGAAGCTGGGGAGGAAAGGTGGAGGAGAATGAGGTAGGAGGTGTACCTGAAAGCAAGGGCATATTTCCAAGGGAGCTCTTGGAAGAGCACCTCCTTGGGAAGGCAGCTCTGTGGAAAAAGGAATGCAGGGCATCAGGGATGGGCACCATGGCCCATTCAGGAAGGGGGATGAATGCCAGGCAGAGAGCACAGCGAGCGGGCTGAGGCCATCATTTTTGTCTGAATACAGACTGTGAGCTTGACTGAAGCTACCATTCACCCGTGGTGTCCCCAGACCTACTGAGCAAGAATCTCTTAAAGCAAGGAAATGCTTAGACGGTTTTTAAAGTGCTGGGTAGGTGATTCCAGTGCAAACCCCTTGCTGAGAACTTTTGCCTTAGCAACTGTGATTTTGGCCAGAGCAAAGAAAGTGGTTTGAGAGGGGAGTTGAAAAGCCTGAGCAAAAGCCCTAAGGAATTTGAACTTTTATCCCAAAAGCAATGGCAAAGCAAGAAAGGATTTTAATTAAGAATTCATATGATTAGGCACACACTTCAAAAAGCTTGCTGTGACCGCCCAGGGAAGCACAAGCGTGGGTGTGGGGCGGAGGGGGACCTAGGCAGGAGGTTATTTCAGTGAGCTGGGCGGGAGGCGGCTATGAGAGCCAGAAAGAGGCGGCAGTGACGGGACAATCACCTACTTGGATGTGAGTGGTGAGAGAGCAGGGTCTGGAATGATTTCTGTAATGGTGCCCTGGAGAGGAAGCCGCTCAGGTGAATGTGCTGGCTTCCTCTTGTCCTGTGACCAACAGCCACACACTTAGTGGCTGAAAACCACACATGTTAATTCCCTTATGGTTCTGGAGTTCTGACATCCAAAGTGCATCTGCAAGGATGTGTTCTCTCCGGAGGTTCTAGGAGAGAAACCACTTCCTGGCCCACAGCTGCTGGAAGCCGCCAGCATCTCTTGGCTCATGGCCCCACCTCACGCTTCTGTTTCCATTCTCACATCTCCTTCTCTGACTCTGGCTCTCCTCCCTCCTTTGGTACCTTGTGATTACATTACAGAATCCCTGGGATGAACCTAGGCCCACCTACATAATCTTTCCTTCTCAAGAGTTTCAACCACATCTACAAAGTCCCTTTGCCATGGAAGGTAACCTGTCCACAGGTTCTAGAAATGAGGATGTGGACATCTCTGGAGGGTCGTTGTCCTGCCAGCACAGGAGGATTTAGAACGAAGCATTGCAGGACTGGGGACATGACTTCAGTTTGAATGCCTTGAAGGGGAGGTGCTCCAAGGGCATCCGAGTACACCTGTCCAGTCCGAGACTGCATGTCAAGAGTGGGCACTCTGATGGAGGTGGGCGTTTCTGAGTGGCATGAAGTGCAGTGGGCTCTTGCAGTTTGCCTGAGGTTGTATGTTGACAGAAATCAGAACCTCGGTGACACGGGCATCCAAGCCACAAGGAGAACAGACACTCGCAAAGGGCACTGAGCTGATGTAGGTAATATTGGGAAGAAATAAAAAAATTGAGGGGTGGGGAGGAGCAACTAAGAAGAGGAAAAGGCATGACATCAGCGTCAAATACAAGAAGACAACAGGGAAAATGCACCTGTGGGCTTGGGCTGCGTGGGAGTCACAGGTGAACCAAGAAGAGAGAAGTTTCAGGGAACTTTTAGGAGAAAAAGCCAGATTGCACTGGGGTAACAGTAAAGAGCAGTGAGCAATGAACTAAGAGAAAAAAATAAACAGCAGAGCCCTTGTAAAATGTTTATGAAATCTTTTAAACATGAGAGGATTGTAGAAAATGATTTAAGGAGCACCCACTGAACAGCATTTCCAAAGCTTAATATTTTGCTGTATTTGCTTCATAATCTTAAAAAAAAAAAAAAAAAAACCAGGTTTGAATTGTGTGGGTCCACTCATACATAGATTTTTTTTTGATAAATACTGTAAATGCATTTTCTCAATGACATTTTCTTTATTTTAAGAATAATGTAATACATGTAACAACATCCAAAATATGTGTTAATTGACTATGTTTTTGGACAGTCAAGAGTAGGCTGTCAGTAGTTAAGTTTTGGGGGAGGCTAAAGTTATAGGGTGCTTTTCAACTGTGTGGGGGATGGGCATCCATTACCCCCACACTGTTCCAAGGTCAACTGTAATTACTAAAGTTACCATGGAAAGGCTCTGTTTCCTTCTTTTATCCCATTCCCCTTTCTCCTTCCCCAGAGGAGTTTGGGATTAATCATTTCGTGTTTAATTCATGTTTATAAAACTGCTGCATATGTACTGCATCATTTCATGCTTATGGACTATTTCATTTTTTCCCTACAACTTCTCAGTTCTTTTTATCCATATTTTTCTATTGAGTAGAATGTGTTCTTTTTATTGGACTTTAGATTTTTAAATACATTTGAATGTTCTTGCCTACACCTTGCTAACTCCAAGGAAGGCCGAGGGCTCCCTTTGTGGGGGTGGGGGTGCGAAGGCTTTAGCTTCTGCAGCTGAGGTTAGGACCACCAGAGCAGCATCTACAGTCTTCTTATGTGAGGTCCCCCTTGCCTTGGGCATACATTCCTGGTCCTTTCTCCTATTTTGTTGGGCCCTGTGAGTTGTGGCCCTGCTCCCTGCTCCCTGCTTGGCCATGGCTGTCCGCTGCGCTAGGTGACCCAGCACTCCCCCAGCTATTCCACTTATACTCCTGCCTCTCTGAAAACCCCTGTGTCCCAGGCAAACCAGGCCCGTTGGTCACCCCACTTTCCACAGCGAGTCCCCTTGCACACAGTTCGGTCATAATTATGAACAAAGAGGAGATTCCAGATTCTCAGAGCCTGTGTTCAGGTCCCTCAACTTAACACCAGGGTTGTTTACTCTTAGCTCCCCCCTGCCACAGATACTAAACTCCAAGTGGATGGCAAAGAAATCAGCTGTTTTCAAGTTCATTCTCAGATACCAGCACATATCGGGCACTCAAACACATATTTTAGAAGAAGGAAGGAAGGAAATGCACTGGATACAATATTTCTCTCTCTTCCAGCTGCATCGGACATTTTAACACACTATTACCTGCATCAGCTTGCAACTCCAGGCCTAGCTCTTACTTCGGGGAAGTCATTTTCCAGTTCTTAGATGAAACTTGGAGAGCAGAGACAAAATTTCCCTACTTCGCCCAAACTAAGTTTTTTTTAGGGCATATAATTTGGAGTATGAATTTCGTCTTTGGAATTTGGTCTTAAACCTTCCTAAGTCTAGCATTCTACATATCGATTTTTCCTGGCGGCATCACACTGCAATCTGATTAGCACCAGATTAGAGGACGGGGCAGCTTTTTTAAGAGCCTCACACACCCAGTCCTCGGCAGTGGTTCAGCTGATCTCGGAAGTGGGCCTCTTTAAGGGAGCCCGCGAACCGGGCCGCTCGGTGGCAGGCAGAGGAGTGAACATGTGATAAGACTTGTCCAAGTCTTGAAAGTAGAGCATCTGCTTCTTGGCCTCGAAAGTGAAACAATCCAATAATTACAGTCCTCAGTGCTTTTTTTTTTTTCTACCTCAGGAAACATTTTGCAACTAACTAGCAATTTCCAAAAATATGGTTCAAGCAACACGTGTCCTCTCTCTTCTTCGTGTAGGAGAGGGTGTGAGCTCTAACGAGGCAGGGGCGCGCTATCTTGGGGGGCTCTGGCAAGGTGCTGCCGAGGACAGCTTTTAATTGGGTAAGCGTGTGGCGTGCTATCTAGGTCTTGGGCTCCGCGACTCTCTTCTGGGGAAGCTGAGGCTCCACGTCCCAGGCATCTGGTTGGGCCGAGTTGGAAAGGCAGCCCGGGTGGGCAGGCACAGAAACCCATGGGGAAGGACAATGAGTGAATAGCTCGGCGTTTCCCTATCCCTTTCTGGGGGCTAGGATTTTGCTTTCCATTTTTCAGAGATCCCAGGTTTTTGGATTGGGTTCAGGGAGAACGGCAAGAATTCCAGGTGATCCGCCCACTCGTCACTATAAGAAGCAGGTGGCCGCGTGTGGGGACTGAAAATGCTGCCCGCACCCAGGGACTCCACCGACAAAGCAGGTATCCTCTTCACTTAAATCAAAGGGAAAGAAACATTAAAATTTGAATAGTGCTCACCTCTGCCTTGCAGTCAAGCTGGAAACCGCTCGCAGGTACCCTATTCAGAGTCACGTGGACGCCTCTTTAGTAACAGCGGGACTGAGTTCTCTCTTAATTTCAAGACCTCGTATCCAATAGGGTAGTTGGCAAGTTTCAGTGAGCATAAGATTCACATGTGAGCCCGTGAAAAACGTAGATCCCCAGATTTGGCTGAGCAGTTGCCTCTTCCAGGCAGTGTTCCCTGATAAGTAAGGCGTCTTCCAGGAAAATCGCAAACAAGGAAACTTGTCTGTCTTCCCACGTATGTTTGAAGAGCTCTGCCCCTGGCTGATTTATAGGCTCGGTAGGGTTATTTGATGCAAGATGTGGTGGACTCACTGTACAAGGTTACTAAGGTGTGTGGACATTTTCTACAGCGCGTGCGCGCACCCCGGTAGTTTTTTCAAATCCTCAACTTTCCTACGGACGCATCTTGACTGCGCATGCGCCTGTCTGCCGGCATTCCTGACAATTCATTCAAGAAAGTGGAACCGTTCGCCCTGTCACATCTCACATGGGTGCAGAGCCCCAGATGTAAGAACCTGCAGAGCATGAAACAAGGGAAAAATAGAGAATGTGGGGTACCCGAGAGCGAACACAGGGAGTGTCAGAAATGAATACTGAAGGCTCACAGCAAGGCTTTGCACCTTTTTTTTTTTTTTAGAATTAATATTCAAAGAAGAGAATTGTTAAGGGTACACTTTTATTGGAATTAAAAAATAAAATCAGTTTTGTTTTTTTTTTTTTCTGAAGAGATGTTAGGTTTGCCTGATGGGATTTTGTGATAAAAGTAAGGCTTTATTAGCTAACATGGTGTCTGTTTGTTTTGAGCTCCAGGGTCTTGTGAAAAGATACACGAAGCATTTTTTTTTTTAAAGGGCATTTTACATCAAGCAAATTATATTGACTCCGGTGTGTTAAAATGAACAATATTTCCATTTCCTTGACTTGTTCCGAGAACAAACAAGGCACCCAGGTGGCGGAGGAGTGGTGTAATTCCTGAGTGGCTCCGTAAGACTTTGGAACACCTCTCTGGTACGTGTTTCCCAGAAACGCAAAAACCAGTGACTCCGCTGATGGGGGAAGAAACCCTTTCCCAGACCAGGCTGTCTCCAGTTCTGGGCTCTACTCACCACTGTGGGAGACCTGAGCAGTCGTCAGCTGGGAGACTCCCCCAAGCCCATAACTTCAGAGAATTAAGAAATGCTGCTACCGCATAACTCCCTCAAACTCTGTGTTTATGGGAACAGGATTTCCCAGGGCATGAGACTACAGAAAAGCAGGAGTGGAATCGGTGCTGACTACTCACCTGTCAAAGCGATCGCCATTATTCATTCACCAACACAGCACTGAGGAGGGGACAAACCGCCCACCTATTTCATTAGACATGAGTTCCCCCTTTAACTTATTTTTTACATTTTATGTCCAGTAATTATTGATCAATTCTGGTACTGTATGGTGTTTCGCTTAGTTGTGCACTAATAATGATTGAAATTATAGCTCAGTTCAGAATAATTTTATTAAACTATTAGAGCATTCTAGTGAGAAGAAATAAAAATAAACTTCAATTGTATACATATTTTTGATGCAGATGTGTCTGACAAGGTGATCAATAAAGACTTTTAAGTATAAAAATATGTTCCATTAGGAAAAAGTTATGTAGCAGAAGTTGAATGGATAAATAGATTTAGGGAGAAAAAGCATGATGTAAAGTTACCTTCTGTTAAATCGGAGCTGGGTGAACATCTTCTGAAGGGATGATGGGGGGTATTAAATTGCTGTCACATTTACGTTTGGATAGATAGAAGGGGCATGTGACCATGTCTAGGACCCTTTCACAGAGTGGATGCCAGTCCTCTGCTTCTCATTCTGCACCCCTTCCTGCTGCTGGAAGGTGGACTTGCAGGCAAAGCCCCTGCAGCCACGTGATCACCTGGGAGGAGACGGCAGGCCTAGCGGATTGTAAAAGCAGAAGAGCCAGGTCCCCAATGAGATGGTCATATCCCACCAACCCCAGACTGCCCACCTCCGGGACATAGGGATGTGAGACAGACTTCAACTTGAGTGTTTCCGCAGCCAGTTACTTAGTGACTCTGATACTGAACAGTCAAGTGGACTACCTGGCCCATCTTTTTAGCCGGCCACTGCTGCTGACCCAGAACTCCGGACTCCCTTTGAAGGAAACACTTTTCTGATGAGTCTTTGGGGCTGTTTAGGCAGGTGCTGCCTTCATGGGCCACCTTCCTCAAACCCTTCTCAGGCTGGGGTTGCGGTTACTCACGACTCAGAGACTCAGAGCTCCTGGAGCTCACCCCCCCAACCCCCCCAACTTCCTTCCCATGCCCCTCCTCCTGCTGGGGGTGGCGGTCCACACTGGGAGGCCTGGGCACTGGACTCAGAGCAGGAGCGCTCAGCCCTGGCTGCATGTGAGAGTCTGCAGGGGAGTGCTTAACACAGACCAGCCCCAGCCCAGACAAATTCAATTAGAAGGGAGGCGGCAGGAAGGAGGGGGTGCCATTAACATTTTTAATCTTCTCAGGTGGTTCTAATGTGCAGCCCGGCTTCAGAACCACTGTCTTGGAGGGAAGCCTTTCTCAAATTCACAGCAACACTGCAAAACGCAGCAGGTCAACTATCTGCAATACCTTTTTGGAGAAGACTCACAGTGGCACGGGACAGGCTGGGGGACCTGTCTCCCGATCACACCTGCCTCAGAGAAAGAATTCATCTGATGCATTTCGTGGCATTATAACACACTGTCCTGTTAGAAAGGGTATCTTGCCTTAGTTTCCTGGAGCTGCTATAGCAAATTACCTCAAACTTACATTACATTAATACATTATGTAATACCTCAATACATGAATTTACAAATGTATTCTCACACATGTCTAAAGTTTGAAATCATGGTGTTGGCTGGGCTGTAATGCTGTTATTTAATCAAACACTAATATAGGTGATGCTGTGAAGGTATTTTGTAGATGTGATTAACAGCTCCAACCAGTGGGCTTTAGATAAAAGAGCTTATCCTCCATGCTTTGGGTGGGCCTCATCCAATCACTGGAATGGCCCCAGGAGGAAAAGCCTAGGGTGGTCAGGGGAGAAAGGATTCTTTCTTAATTTGGAGGCATCAGCTCCTGCCTGGTCTCCAGCCTGCTGGCTGGTCCCGAAGATTCTGGACTTGCCGGGGTGACTAGCCTCCTCAGGGCCAGGGGAAGGGCTGCTGCCGCTGCCCAGAAAGGCTTGGCAGAATTTAGGAGTTCCAAGCCTCTAGCTTCATCAGAATGTTGCTGTGCTGATATGTCCCCACCCTCTTTTCCAGGGTCCCATTCCTTTCCCATCAATGCCCTCACTTCAACAGAAGAGACCCCTGATGAGAAGATGGAAATTCAGTCCGCTTTGCCAGTCAGACACCTGCAGGATTAGACTTTCATTTGTTTCTCAAGTGAAATCACGCAGTTACAGGAAAAATAATTTCCTTCAGGAGAGACGGAGAAGCACAAGATCCCTTCTGCAGACGTTAAGCTGGGAATTCAGAGCCCTTAGTTCATCGTTTTCTTTCCCCCTAGTTCTTTAGCACAGTAGAAAGAACCAACCAAACCCACTATCCTCCTTATTTTAATTAAAATGTTCTCTGCCATCAACTACCTCATCATCCAGAGCTTTCTCCCCTCCATGTGCACTTGATGACAGGTGTCTACCAGGAACCATCTGAATAACTGTTTTCCCTTTGAATTCCGTGGATGACCAAGGCCACTTCTTGCTGGAAACAGGGTCCCAAAGGCCCCAAATCTGATGAGATCACAGAACCAACTCCATAAAATGCAAAACTGATTCATAGAACTCATGGTTAATATCCTTTTTTTCTGGAACACTCTCATGGGAGCTGGGTAAGGCCACTGTTCCTGAATCTGAGGCTTCTCACCTACCTGTCCTGTGTCTTCCTGGGGCAGAGCAGGGGCCGCTGGAATCCTCACTCTGAGTGGAAGATGAGGGTAGACGGAACCTGGGTCCCATCCCCGCCCCCAGTCTCTGACTTTGATGGGGTGAGTATTTGGCCACAGGAGGCCTTCCTCACAGAGAGCCACAACGTAGAAGAGGCTTCTCAAATGCAAACTGGTCAAATCAAATTTAAGTAGAGGCTTCTCTACGTCAATTCCTCAGTGGCTCCCACTGCACATAGGACCGTCTTTATTGCTCTTGAGACACCTGCCCACCCCCTATCCCCCGCCCCGCCCCGTTCTCATCTTCTTCCTACAGTTGAGCTGTTTGGAATTGCTTGGTGCCCCAAGAGTGGGATTTGAGTATCACAATGTACATTCCATTTTCTTCCTTATTTTTCCTGTATGAAATTCTTTCTTGTTTTCCGAAGATTAATCACAATTGCTGTGTTAATTGTGAGGCCTTCTCTAGCTGCTTCCTTCTGCGTCCTCAGCCCCCAGCCCTCTGCTGTGCTCTCAGAGCGCCCTGGGCCCATCTCCAAGGTTACACATTTCAGTTCTTTCTTTCTCCAGCTCCCCTGCCCCCAGGATTGTGACCTTCCCACCCCACCCCCATACCCCAGCGTCTCTCCTCCTAGCCTGCCAGCTTCTTAGGGGAGGGTCATCCCTGGTCACTCTTGTCCATCCAGTACTTACCTAGTCAATAAGTGCTCACCAGAGGTTTGAGGAATGAATCAACATTTGATCTACTCACAGGCCGCAGTGACCTTGTAAAATAAGATGATAATGGTGCACCAGATTAAATACTTCTGTTTGCCAGTTCCCAGGGTACACTAGGGGGAAGCCTGCTTTTCCTCCAGGCTGGGTTCTCAGCTCTCTGCCTCAGGTAATGCAGAAGGAGGCCCTTTCAAATTGCTCTAATTGCTGGCAGAAGGGATAAGTGACCACATTATTAAGCACTTGCACGGGGCGCTTCAGAGCATTAACTCCTCCTGCTCTTCTCACGGAGAGGCTGTCTTCCCTGGGCAAGGGCCTCTGCTGTCTGCTTTTCTTCCTCATGGTCTAGGGCCCTAAATGCAGAATTCGATGTCCGATGGTTCTGTGTTTTGGTCCCATCTTAGTCACAGACCAGAAGCTCGATTTTAGTAACCCAATCTGAGGTCTCTGGGCTTTACACTTCTCTGTAAACCTCACTGAACTATTGGGAAAATTAATAGCTTAGTCATGATAATGCCTGCATCGCACAGCAAAGTTTTCACTGGGGTCAGAAGTCAGGGGGCCTGGCTTCCACTCTGACGTATCTGCCGCCGTTTACCTAACCACGCCTCTAAGCCTCAGGGTCTCCATCTGTGACAGGGGACTAACAAGAACACTCAGCTGCAAGAATGGTGCAGATTAGGTAAAATAAAGCAAAAACTGGTTTTAGAGGAGAGAGATGCTACCTTTTATTTATTTTTTAATGATTTAGTTCATTGAGATATATTCTATTTGACACGTGTTACAGTCTAAATAAATGCTCAAAAATTTCAGTCGTGTCTTTCTTCATGTGTACTTGTTTGTATGCCTTCTATCTGCAAGAGATTTTAAGGTTCTTGTGGTAATACATTTGCTTTCTTCCTGGTACCCAATACAGTGGCTTTGATCCATGATCTCTGGTCCCCAGATGTTATTAAACTGTTTGTTTTTTAAGTTGATAGGATGATCTTAAGCAGAAACCAGACAATGGAAGTGATGTGCTCTCGCTGAAGATGAAGAGAAGGGCCCTGAGATGAGCAAGCGCTCAGGGGTGGGCAGGCTCCCGGGGGCTGCGCTGTCCCACTGGGGACAGTCACAGAAGGTGGGGTCAGCAGAAGAATGTCGTCACTAGGGAAGGTGGTAGCGGGCCAGCAATGCCACAAATGCAGCCATGTTCCCAGTTAGAAAGGACATCAGACAGATTGTCATCCAGCCAGTGGTCCCTCCCAAGTCCAGACAGCCATGGGACGGTGAAATGTCCCCTTGACAACAAACAACCCTGGACTTGCCTCTGGTGACTTTGTGCTGCCACTTGCCCTGCCCGCAGTCCCTGGAGCCGCGCTTGCCCCTTCTAAGGTGCGGGTGTTGCTGATTTCTTAGGGTTAATTAAATAATGTCTGTGGAAGTTCCCCAGTTCTGGGAACAGACTGTCAGGTTGAGTCTCTGCCTTGAACACGTTCCGTAGGAGATGGATCCTTCTGTTAGAGTTTTCTATCACTTGCTAGGTAGGAGTTCCATTGCAGACCAGAGAAAAATGGGGTCACAGTAGATTTGGGGAACGTGCAACCCATAATCCAGATGACTCTTTCTGCCTATGAGGGAGGGGTTGGGGGCAAGAGGCTGCAAATGGAGGCCAGTACTGCCTTTGGTTTGAGCACAGATGTGTGAATCCCTACCTGTCATTCAGTCTGTATGTAACATGCAATTTTCTAGGTGTCAGCATTGCGTGAAGCACGCCTCATGGACTCCAAGACGTAGGTACTAGCCCCATTGCACAGGTGGGGGGTAAGGAGTGAGGTTCAGTGGTTTGTTTAATGGCCTATGTCCTATACAGGGTATTAAGAGGTTAAGGCCCTGACCAGCTAGCTTATACTGTGTTGGTGGGCAAGGCAGCTTTGCTCACCTTGCTGATATTACAGGTTGTCCATGTGATCTCCAAAGCTTTTTAGAACAAGGCCTGGTAGAAATTAACGAGACAGTGAGGATAGCATCACCTCACCCCACAGGCTATGCCCATCCAGGCATCCTTTGCTTACCAACCCTATGTACCTACTCCTGACGCACCCTGTACTCTCACCAGCCAGAGTGCCCTGGCCCCCACTCTGCATCTTTTCTGTCCTCACAGCTTATCATGTCCTCCAGGAAGGGTTCCCATACTGAGTCCTTTTCCTCCCTCAGTCTGGGTACGATAGCCCAGCATCCTTTTGGTCCTCAATTACACCCTGGAATTCCTCACCGTAGACTGCACAGCCCCATTAGTTCTGTGGGTTCTGTTTCAGTTGCTTTCATGTGCCTTTGGGTTGTGGGCTTCTGGATGGCAAAAGTGGCATTGCACTGACGTGCTGCCATATTGCACAGACGTGCTGGCATGTTGCAGAGGGCTCTCACACAGGGAGGGAGAAGGCCAGAGAAGACAGGACTGTGGGAATACAGCTGTGCTCTCTGGCCAGGGCTCTCCTTCAGTTCCTTCGTCATCAAAGGGAAGGATACAGTTGCTTCACCCGCTCCACACCCTCAGGGCTCTGCAGACATGAGCCCCGAATAAGTCTGTAGACCAAAAAGGTCAGCTATGATTTCCAGATATTGCCTGGGAGCTTGGAAGATGATGATAATTGGAAAAATGCACTTTGATGATTTAAGCTACTAAACCCATTCCTACAAGGTTACTTCCTAACAATGCTGAAAGCAGTGTCATTGTTTGAAATCTATTCCCTGCCCTGCCTGTCAAAATCCCTGCACCACCCCTCACAGTCACTGTAACAAACGTCCTACCCGCTCTAGAACCTGCCCAGCGCCTCTCTCCACTCCCTAGCCTAGCTGGCTTCTGCCTGGTGGCAATCACCTTTGATCACACAGGTTCCTGTTGTCTTCCAACTGAACTTCTTCAAGGTTGGGACTGCTCCCTTGTAACTCCCCAGGGCTCTGACCTCACCAGACCCAGGAGGAAAAGCACCGATGAACCACGTGTGACCCCCTATCAAAACTGTTCAGTTTGTGGGTGCTGTAGGTTTCCCCTCATTCTCTTTCTGTCCCTTCCTGTCTTCTCCTTGCTGTTCAACACCTGTCATCAAAGATCTTTGGGAGACAGGAGTAAGTGGGAGGAGCCAGAGGGCAAGCCAGTCGATGGTTTACTACAGTTCAGTCGGGGCGGGGGAATTAACTTCAGTAAGCCCGAGACCACGGGACGCTGTGCAGACTCCAACCTGGCGGCTGTGCTCGCACGCCACCTCAGAGTGGGTCAGGCCTCAGCCAGAGAGGGTCCCGGATTAAATTCTGGAATGGGAAAAGGATACCGGTGAGAGACTGGGGAAATTCAAATATAAAGTAGCAATGTCAAGTCTTAGTTTTGACGAATGTACCATGGTTATGCAATATTTTACTCTTAGAGGAGGCTGGGTAAAGGGTATGTGGGAACATTATGTATTATCTTTGCAACTTTTCTGCAAATCTAAAATTATTTCAGAATAGAAAGTTTATTTTAGAAAAAGTGGGCCAGAGTGCAAATTTTAGTTTGGCTAGCAGTCTCATATTGCATGAACATTCTCACATCTAGTTATATCCTAACAATTTGTAGAAAAAGAATGAAAATGAGAACTACAGAGAAGTTTAGAAAGTCTTCTGTAAAATAATCATTAAAGGACATAAGCAAAGATAAAAACAGAACAGAATATGGACCTAGATGCAGCTGGGGTGGGGGGAAAGAGGGGTTAAAATGTGAAGCCAGCCCTGGCAGGGTGGCTCAGTTGGCTGGAGCACCACCCCATGCACCAAAAGATTGTGGGTTCAATTTCAGTCAGGGCACATGCCGAGGTTGCGGGTTCGATACCCAGTCGGGGCACATACAGAGGCACCAGATGGATGTTTCTCTTTCTGTCTCTAAAATCAATAAAAACATATCCTTGGGTGAGGGTAACAAATGTGAAGCCAGACTGGTCATCTGGGACTGGTGGCCAGTGCAGTGACCACTGGGCTTGAAGTCAGGACACAAGCTACTTGTGTCGACTCCGACTTGGGCATGTCACCTGGCCTTCATTTCCTCGTCTTTCAAACGGCCCCACCCAACTCAAACAAAACTAAGTGAAATACATTCTCACACAAGACAAGTTGTTCTATTTTCAAGATTTTGTCATTTTTGCTCAAAAATGAAAGAGTTCCTCACCCCGGGGCTGGTTACCATCAAAAACCTCAAGCCAGCAGGTCTGATTCTGCATGAGCGTTTTCACTTTGCACTTGGCAGGTTTCTGCTTCCTCTTACAAGGATCTTCATGCCAAAGCCAAAGCCATTTGACTTCTAAATATAGTGGAGCAGATGTGAATGAGGACTGTATTATTTTCAGTGTTACACAAAGGGTCTTTCTTTTGCCCTCTTAAGCCAGACACCAGTCCAGTTCTGGGTAGGCTCAGCCACTCGGTCACAGGAGAGGGGATGGCTCCCTGCCTTTCGTCAAGTCAAGCACGGAAGCTTCAGTTAACTTGTATCAGATTTTCTTAACCCAGGATCTGTGAACAAGTGTCTGTGCCTAGACTCTAGAGAGATTCATCAAGTCCTTAAAGCTGAACGCGACATTCATGTAAAAGGGTTCATCTACAACGAAGTATGTACAGAACTTCTTTCTATGGAGTGGTGTCATTCACCTTTCAAGGGTCCACAGCTAAAAAATGTTAAGCAGCATTGCTTTCAACATGCACCACTCGTCGCCACCCCCCCCCCCCCCCCCCCCCCCCCCCCCCCCCGCGACCCATGGCAAAAAGCCTAAACTATGAGATACTGTATTTAGGTAAAGATTCAGTAATCTCAAGGTCCAGCACTCAACCCAAACACCCAGATAATGGCTGGCTGGTTGACTGCAGGGTTGTGACCCAACGTGCTTCCAGGGCCACACCTCAAAGCACTCAAGCTTGTCACTGGTGTTTTCTCCCGGCTGTGGCAGGGAGTCTTCCTCTCCTGGAGACTTGCGGCCACGTTTGTTCATCAAACCACCTCAATGGGAAGGGCTTCTCAGGAGTACCAGGGTGACTCTGGTTCTCCGTGCCCTTCTAGTCCTGGCCGTTTCCCACAGCAGGTGCACGTGTGCCTAGTTTGAAGCCGGAGCGTGCCTAATTGAACGTGAAACCTTCTGGCGGGCAGAGCCTCACGGGTCCCAAGTGCACTCTGAATGTACGACCCTGGGTGATTTGAATGTAAGCTGCACACTAGTTTTTTGTTTTCAAGCTCTCCTCCAAAGTGGCTTACTCACAGTGTCAGGCTGTTAGCTCTGAGGAAGGGGGTCTATAATTAAAGCCTGGGATAAAAATTTCTCTTGGTGTTACATGAATGAACCCAGTTATAAGAATAAAAATAATTCCCCGTTTCACACCTCTTTGGATGTTCTTCATTTCAAACATAATTGAGATCTTCTTAACTTTGGGATATTTTAATTTCTCCAGCAATTGAACTTCCCTTTGAAAAGTGACTGAAAGTCAAAGTTTAATGTGGTCCTTTGCGATGACTCGTGTTAATAGACTATCGAAGATTCACTGAAGTGCTGCCCAAGCTCATCTCCCCTGATCAGCAGTGGTTATAGGATCAAATATAATACTAAAAGACTAAAGGCTTGTGGCTCTTTTGTATATATTTAAAACACACAGTAGGAACATAAGAACATCTCAAATCATTTAGAAGAAAAAAGGGTTATCAACCAAAATCTTTGGAAATTTCATAAAATTTAAATACCGGCAAACATTCCAACCAAAAAGAAAAAAATCCAACATTTGGCTATGGAGGGCACTTCACACGTGAACCAAATGGTGTTGTAACATTTTCCTTCAGGGAAACTAGCCACTAAACTCCATTAGAAAGAATACAAGAGCAAAAATGGAGACAGCCCCCAGATACCACGTATTCGACTGGAATATGGTTATGGAGCACTCATCTGCCGCGGGCTTCCCTTCCCATCGCATACATTACTGTACATTTCTACAGTGCAATGTTGAAACAGCCTCCAAGATCTGCAAAGTAGATTGATGTCCATTCTACAAAAATATTAACTTACAGTACATAACACTGAATAGTTTTAATCTGTACATTTTTCCCCCTCCCACAACAGGTGACACACGTCCGTTTGTACAAGTTAGACAAAAACCATCTGGTTGTTTACATCTGGATGAAGGGTCAAAAGAGGTCAACCAGAAGTGGCGGGGTAGGTATAGTTTGAGAAAGTATAAATACAGGGTAATAGTAATTGCGGTTAACAATATTCAGCTCTTAACAAAGTGATACAAAATAAACCGTCTTAGATTTTTGACTGCAAAGATCTAGCTGCGAAAGTTCTGCCAAACAGTCGACCAACTGATCCAAAAGGTTAAGGCTGGCTTGGCTGGGCCAGCTGCAGCACGAGCAAGAACACTGGCGCAGTTCAGAGCTCTTCAAGTGCATAGCTTCAGTGTTACACGCCCATTAATTATGTTCCTTCAATTGGTTAATCCTCTAGACAGTTTCCTCTTTGTTTTGCATGCATCCCGTTCCATTTTCATTAAGGGCATCTCTTCCTTGGTCAACCATGTGCTTTGCTTTTCAATTGGTTTTTGTGATTTTGTGTGTGTGTGTGTGTGTGTGTGTGTGTGTGTGTTTTGTTTGTTAAGCTGTCAATACCTCCAACACTTGGAACATGAAATATAGACGTGGTTTTACTTACAGAAGAGAATCAAGAGTTACATGGACAATGCCAAATGGAGTGAAATAAGTGTCAGAAACAGTTTATCAAAATGGCACATTTATTGCTACAGAACGGTCATGTACATGACTCCATCGCGTCACTACAGATGGGAACAGGTAATGGCCTAGACCGAGCTGGGCTTGCTGTTGTCTAGAAGGAACCCCAGCACACAACCTGTTTGGACACTTCTACAAATCAGAAATACACCAACAACATGAAAAAATCGAGGCACTCAGCCACACATTGAAAACAAGGTGTAACTGTTCATCTTTTTTTTTTTTTTGAAGGATTTTCCCTTTTTTTCTTTTTTTAACATTTTTTTTTAGTTTTTAATGCTGCCGCTATGTGTACAGTCGCAAAAATTTCCCCGCTGCGACCTACAACTAAAAAAAAAAACAAACAAAACAAAAAACAAAAAAAAAACAAAAAATGCTACCATACAATTTCATCTCAGTAACACATGGTCAAATAACATCTTTTAAATAGTAAAATAAAGTAACAAACTTTTACTCATCATGATTCCAAAAATCTACAAAGAAGAAATATTCAGAATCTGACAATTTTTTTTGTAATATTCATGGTATAAAAGGATTGCTCCTACGAAAAATAAGCCAAATATATTTTTTATTTTTAAATTTAGTTTTTTTTTCTTACTAGGGTCTACTACAGTCTATTTTATAGCAAAAAGAGCACTAGACAAACAAAGCTTTATAACAAAAAGCCAGGCACTGATACATGGTAAATCTCTGCGGTTTTTTTCTTATCTTCACTTAATTGCATCACAAGTAACAAGAATGAAAAAGGCCACAGTTCATATATTTTCACCATCACATGTGTCTATAATACTTGAAATGAGGACGGCAAAACCAGCACTGCACGAAGATGGGTCCATGTCAAGTCCCATGAGAAAGAGCATGTCTCTAAAGGAAAACAAACAAAACCAAAGCAAAATGAAACGAGAGGCCGAACGGCCTTGGTGCCCCGTTGCGTTGGAATTCGTCATATTCCATCTTGACTTTTTTTTGTTTCCAGTCAGCCAGCAGACTAAATTTTTGTGCTTGTTTATGCTGAAATTGTTTCACTCCTGACTCAAGTTCACTTTTGGACACAGATCATATTCTGCCTGTTGGATCCAAGATGAAAATCCTCTTAACCCCGAGTCTTGGTTCAACTCCCTCCCCAACCCCGAACCCCTCATCAAAGTAAAGACCACAAATTAAAAAAAAAAAATCAAGAAATAGGAAAAAAGCGAAAAACAAAAAGGAATCGGAAGACTGAATCAGAACCAGTTGCGTTACTGGGTGGACCGACAGTTGCATAAACATTAGTGTTCCTTGCAGCTACACAGAAGACAAATGGTAAAACTTTCTAGATGAACAGACCCCTATTCTGCATATTCATAAATTACTTGAATGTGGAGGTGGATCAACTGTTCCAAGTTGCTTTTAATGTCCAAAGTCTCTCAAACAGATCCCCAGCCTATGTGTCATCATATACAGCACAGTATGGACCCTTATGACATTTCTGTATAGTTCTTCCATCCTAACTGTCTTCTGCTAAGTTTCATTCTGCAAATCCAGCGCAGGATACCAATATCTTACCTGGGTTTGACAATTTACAAAACAACAACAAGAAAAAAACACACTAAAAAGGCCACATTCCCTTTCATCTTTTTCTGTTTGTTTGTTTTTTTAAATGGGGATACAACCCAACCAATACCGGTAGGTGCAGATCATGTTTCTCCACCAAGCACAAAGCAGGGAGCAGCTTTGGGTGGCTGGCAGAAAGTTTTTCGCTTATTTCCAAAGGGAATTCAACGATAGAGGTATTACATTACTGAGTAATGAATACGTCAAAGCTGGTGAACAGTAAGTTGCAGCTTTTACTCTGTTTTAGTGAGAACAAAATATAAAGCACCAATTTAAAAATAATCAAATAACTACAATTTAATTTTTTGCTTTGTTTACAGATTTGAAAAACCTTAAATCTCCTCTATTAAGCACCTTCATGATAACATGTATCAAAAGTGCCATTCTTAAAATGTACATCAATGGAGGGAGTGTTTCCAGTTCCCTAAAGAGTAAACAGCGTATTGTCTTCTGTACACTTATCCTGAATGTGAACGAAGTATACCTGCTTCCTATACAACATTGTTCCTAGGGATACCCGCCTTGGTAGACTATACAAAATGAGTGCAGAATGTACCACTACAAGGAAATCTTTACACACTGAGGGAACAAGTACACATGGTTTCCATCACTCAAGAGGAGGGGAGCACACACAATATTGTCTTCCACACCCTTCTTTGAGCCTCTTTGTTCGTACATTTCGCAGGAAAGCCTCAAAATAACTCTTCATGAAGTTTGATTTCTGCTATTCTCCTAAGGTTTTAATCCACCTCCACATTTTAGGAACTTATCAACAAATCAAAGTATTTTAGTTTTATCGCTACTGAACATATTTACAGTTTTCAACACACACACACACAGCTAATCAAAATGTTTATGGGTTTGTAAAAGATGACCACGTGGTAACTATCTTATTTGTTCTTACATTTTCAGAAATGAACATAAAATTCAGATTCTTGTAGCTCACTATTTCATTTAAATGAGACATTTTTAAACCACAGTTTAAAAAAAAACAAAAACCAATACAATGTATTAAAACACATAATAACAAGAGTCTACGTGTAAAAATATAACTTTTACATACACAATTTCAAAATAATGATACGTTTGCCATTTGTTGCATAAAATTTACAAATGTATTTCATTACTATATAACTGGCAAAACAGGAGAACAGATGGAACATTTAGATCATTTTGATGGATTTATGGCATTTACTCAGTGCTGATAGGTGGAAAAAACTACTTGAACAGGGATTTTTTTTTTTTCTTAATACATGCCAAGGTTGTGTGGCTGTAAAACAGAAACGGGTTAGAGACAAAAGGGTGCTGACGAATACTTAACTAGGAGCACTATTTGTTTACTGCACTATACACCAAAGTCAATCATTATAAAGATTCACGATGGAAGTTGGTTCAGTTGTGCCCAGACGTCAAAGCTAGCTATCTGATAGGTCGCTGTGCCGTAGCTTGATCCATGCTTCTATCACATATGTTAAGTATAAAACTTCATTCATACTGGCCAGAGAAATACTGCACTGCCCCTCCTCAAGAAAGTGCAACTTAATGCTTTAGGACTTATAAGGCTTGTTATAATGCTGCATGATGATTGAAGATTGGCATTTCTCAGACGAAGGAGGAGGCAGTTAAGTCATCTACATCTTAGTAAACCCATTTTGAAAAAAAAAAATCAAGAAAGCAACAAAATCAATCAGCTCTGTCACACTACTTGCAATTTTCTCATTTGATGGTTTTTGAACTTTACTTGTTTTTTTTGTTTTTGTTTTTTTTCCAAAAATCTGACCATGTATTCAGAAACGCCTCACTGCACACTACTTCGGCTACACATGTAGGTAACACTTTAATCATTTTGTTAAATCACAGCCACTTTGATTATGTTATGTTTCCGATGATATAAACATTGGAAGGCACAGTGGTAACATTGTAGCATTCTAACCTTGTACCTCTGAAAATCCCAGAATAGGGTCACAAACGCAACATTACAATTCAGACAAACTCTTTTTGCCATGTCTTAGTAATGCTGCTTGTAATATCTACACATGATGTGACTTTTAAGTCCTGTGTTCCCAAAAGACTGGAGAAACAACTTTCTACTTATTTATGAATGAAAGCAACATTAGGGTCAGCATTTCATCCTGCACTACCCCTCCGGAAGCAGAGTTGGCACTACAGGTTACAATAACAAACCGGGAAGAAGGGACAGAAATAAGACCAAAAAAAAAAAAAATCCATATTTACAGTAAAATCTTTCTTTTAAAAAAGTTAATCAGTACTATTTTTTTTTTTACAGGAGAAAAAAGTCTGAAACAAATGAACAAAAGCTTACCATAGTCACTAAATTTTTAATATATATTTATATATATATTTATATATATATTTGTCATAGGTCTATAAGATCCATCTGTTCCTCCTACCCTAAGGAATGGCTAATGTCATCACTTCGCTGTCATCAGGACGTTTGCTGGTTTTGTTACGAGGGCAGCCGAGCTTCCCTTATTCACTACCCAGTAATTATAAACACTAGCTGACTTGAATACCAACAAAAACGTTCATGTAGTTTTCTTCAGAAGTACACTTTTTCATTATTGCAAGTTTACAATTTTTAAATTAAATATTTTTTTTTCAGACTTACAAATTAATTATATATTTTTTTTTTTTCCAAAAGAAGTTTAGGCACAAATGCATTGTTCCACAGTGTGGAAAGATTGCCATTCAGTCTCTGGGCTGCGTCCCAGCCTGCACACGCTGCTTTGCACGTTCTGAATGATATGTTAAAGAGAGTCATCCCTCAAGTTGCACTTTCTTTCTTTCTTTTTTTTTTTTGTTTGTTTTTCGGTTTTCTGATAATTGGGAATGCTGAAACCTCTTGCGTCTGCGATTCGTAACTACTCAGACTTGTCTTATGTTACAAAAGGGGGTGCAGGAGAAGTGTTTATGTGGGCTTAAGATAGTGCGGCTGTTAAGGAAGTGGTCTCTTGTATCAACGAAGCAATGTGGCAACTTGGACCTGAGAAGAAAAAAAAAAGAGGAAAATTAGTCAATACTTTTGTAACAGAAACCAGTAAAGGTTTTATTTACAAATTCTTTTTCTTCAAGGGGAAAGTCTGCTAATTTGGGGGAAATGTGGCTGTTCTGGCCAGTGCCCTGGTGGGGCTGACGAGGGGAAGGTTTCAGACGGGGCCAAAAGTACACTTGCCCTTCACATCTGTCCCATGTGATTCGACGCGTCTCCCATTCCGGGGTGGGGGCCCGCCAAGGACAGCGGGGGAGGCTCTGAGGACACCTTCTCTTCCTCCCTTCTTTTCAGACACGCGGCTTTCGGATTCAGATTCCTTTCTGTGGAAGAGAAGCGCAGGGCACGTGGTGAGCGCCAGGGCGGCTGGCAGAGGCAGTGGGTACTCTGCTGATGGCCCTTTTCTCGGTCTGTATGCTACGGAACGGAGACCGATCAGGAAGTGTGCACCACGGAGCCTCCCGTGCTCAGGCACTAGTAGCAGGTGAACTGCATGGGGCACCTGCAGAGCCACTTCATAGTGTAATGAAGTTGGAAATGCACATAAACTAAGCTCCGATGACTGACAGTGCACAGGGAAGCGCCATAACGCGGTCTCAGTTGGAAGAAGCTGTAACTTAATTACAGGAGAGAGGGGAGCTGCCGTATAGAGTTAGACATGGTCTGCCATGGACACAATTATTCTGAATGATGCTTTATAGTGTCCTATCAGCTCCTGCTCAAGGCCGGCGAGTCCATCAACGCCCTCTCCCGCTCGGTGAGACTGTGGCTTCTGCAAGGAGCCACTGACTTGTACTGACCTCGGACCTGCTGCTCCAAGCTGAGGATGACAGCCACCGCCTGGTGCAGGATCAGGAGCTTGGTCTGGGGCTTGTCGCTCTTGAGGTGGAGCTGCACCATGCGACCGAGCTCCTTGAAAGCCTCATTGATGTCGCGGACCCGCAGGCGCTCGCGGGCGTTGTTGGCCATCCTCCGCTCCTTCTCGCGCTCCGCCTTCTGCTCCGGGGTCAGGTCCTCGTCGTCATTATTGCTGCAGGACAAAAGGGATGAGACATTTTCTAATGGTGTGGGGAAAAAGGAGGTGTCCAAACCACTTCTGTTTTCTTCCGCCTCAAGCTTTTGTCCTTGGTAGAGTTTTACAGGCACCTGAGCCGTCACGGTCCCTAGACACTAAACCCAAAGCAAACAGAGGAGGTTAAAGTTGAGGCCCAGAGTGTGTCCATCCTAAGAGAGGAGGGCAAAAGGCCACAGGCTGCAAAGCTGGCCACGGTCACCTTCGGCTGAAGCCACACTGCACAACCACAATTCGGAAGTGATTTTAGACGGAAGCTGGATTTTTGGTTTTTAACTTTCATACTGTGACATCTGAAACTTAAGGAAAATAAGTGATCGCAAAGACATTTTGATAGGTTGGAATTAACACGGCGCAGCTAAACAGGGTTCAGAAGAGGGCCCTGTGTTGAAGACACCAGAGCAGCAGGAATGAAGACTTCTGTCCAGGCCACGCCATTAATTTGCGTCAAAGGCTTGGTCATTCTACTGAATGTATCTGAGTCACATTTTCTCCACAGATGAAATAAAGAGATTAGAAAAACATGATTTCCATAGCCTTTAACATTATGGACGTTTACGATCCCAAAAACAAGTTAGGGGAAGCCTGAGTTGCCATGAGCTATGTAAAACAAACCAAACAGAAACTGAAGATCTACTGGTTAGATCTTTTGACTCATTGTGAGTCAAAAATGAAGCCAAAAAGCTAATCTCTGATTGTGAGAACAGGCAAATTATGTGATTCATATCAAAGGCATGGTTGGACCCTGTCGAGTCTGGAGAGGCGAGATTACTTCTGTTTGTGGGTGCCATGCCGACAAATTAGAAGAAACTTTTGAATGGAGGGCAGATAGGCTGATGAGCCATCTGGAAAGAATATCATATAAGGAAGGTTTCACAGAATCAGGGCTTCAGATTTTTCATGGGCGATTATGTAAAACAGAGAGGCGTGGGAGATGTCTTGTTTCAGGAAGGCAGAACAGAAAGAAGAACTCTGAGTGGAACAGTTTGATTTAATATGAGCAAGAGAGTTTTGGGGTACGAGCGAGATGCAAAATAAACTTCACCAAAAGTAGAGGGCTCTCCATTACAAGAAACAATATGGAAGGCGACCATCTGCCAGGATATCAACCTAGAGGTTTAAGCATTGATCTAAGAACCAGGAAAGCTGACCTCTACTTTAAAATTCCAGGAATCTGAAATGGTCACGGGAAAAGATGTTAATCACAACACTTTGGAGCTGCAGAACATGTGGGAAGTTATCTAGTCAATTCAATGTACGCTTAATGAAGTTGGCTTAGAATATATGGCTCTAAATCTTCTACTTTGGAGAATCTCTGGGTAACGTCCAAATTGCAATAACGATCATCTATGTTTGAGGAGCCCCAGTCAATCAAAAATGGAAGTGATATTCTTGTGTGGGAAGCACATGTTGCACAGAAAGATGACCTATGCAAGCCAAGAACACATGTACGGGAGGGGAGGAGGGAGACACCCAAGGAAGATGCTGTAAGCTCATCTCCCCAAAGGTTAAACTCTCTTCCAGATGGGACTGCCTGCTGTGGATGCGTGCTAGCGCACACACAGCCAAGCGGAACCCGTCGGAAAAGGCTGTGCCATCTGATCCTCCTGACTCCCTCTGCTGATCCTTCCCTCCCTCGCCCATGACCTCTGCTGATGCCAAGGAAATTAAGGTTCATTCACGTCCACATTCCACTACACCAATAAGATGTGATACATGAAAAGAGAACAGAGTCAAGTTTCTGCTAGGCCTGTCCTGAAGTTAAAGATTAGGGGTAATATTTTTATATATCAAACATGTGCCAAGCCTTTCAGAGTGGGCCTGAAATTGGGAACTGTTTTCCAAAGGTATTCAAGGCTAATAACTAATTGGAATTGGTTGTGCAAACAAAACTGCCTGGATTTGAAAAGCATCGCCTTACAACACAGTTTTGGAGGCGTAAGTAAATGTCACAAGAGTGACCTTTTAAAATAAGAAGGTTCTTAACAGCAAGTTAAAATGTTGCACTGACACTGTAAAGGATGCACTGACCCATTAACATGCATACGTTACGGCCACTACTTAAGTGACCCCAGAACCAACAGAGGAGATGGTGAGCAAGTAAAGGCTCCACCTCCTGTCTCTTACCAATGTGACCCAGTGTCAGGAACCCACAGGGATGGTGAAAGGTATAAGCTAGAGGCTTTTGGCAGTTTTGGAACTTGCGGCAGGTCGTGTAATAAAATTTATGCTAATAATTATAAAGGCAATATGAAAAGGGGGCGTGTCCACAATTCCTACAGGGCACTAGATATAACCTTGAGAACAACAGCCTCTAAAAGGAAGGTGCACGTGGCCCTGGCGGGTGGCTCAGTTGGTTAGGGCGCCACCCCATATGCCAAGGTTGCAGGGCCGATCCCCCATCAGGGCACACACAGGAAGCACCAATGAATGCATAAACAAGTGGAATCACAGCTGATGCTTCTTTCTCTCTCTCCCTAAAATCAATTTTAGAAAGTCTTTCTTAAAAAAATAAAAGGAAGGTGTAGTCTGAGCACATTTAATTTGCAAATCAAAACAATCCAATGGACTTGACAGAAAGAATCTGGGCGGCACGGTGTTCCAAGCCATCTGATGATCAGATTACAGTTAAAGTTCAAGGGCAGAGGTTGTAATTTAAAGACACTGAATACTGTATTCAAGAAAGCCAACCAGAAGCTATTTCCTGCCGTTGTGTTTTCTATAGGCGGGAGTATCAGGAGAAACACAATTAGCAATTCAGGTGTCGCTCTTATGTACATACATCAACATCCTTAGGATAAATCGGTATTTTCTCTCTTTCAAGGTAAGAAAAACATTACAGTTGCATATATATCAATTGAGTTTTCAATATCATGAATTTCTCTTTTTAAAAAGATTTCAGAAAGAACATTTCTGACCAAATTTGTAGAACAAGTATCAGTTACCAATTGCTTGTACTGTGTGTAATTAGCACTGGGTCCAAATTCACAAACGCAAAAAAGACTTTTCAGGCATCACTAGAGTACAGACAGGTATCTGAAACGATACGCTAGTACCTCTAGAACAGGCCTTTAGTTTCAGTTTTACCTGCCAGGAAAAAACTGAACAGTTTCTTCCTGTTCTGTTCACTTCATCAAAGTCCAATAAAGGAATTAAATGAAGCGACAGTATTATATACTGTTACCTAGATCTTGACCTAGTAATTGATTTGATATCCTTCTTGTCGTCATCTAGTTTCTTGTCCTCGGAAGATTTCGTGTCTTGCAGGTTCTCATCGCCCTCGTCATCGGATTTGATCTCAGAGCTGCCGGAGGAGACGCTCTGGCCCTGAAGTCCTGGTGGCATGCCTACGGGAAGAGGAAGAGCAAGAGCAGGTGACACTTCCCCCGAAGGCTCGAGGCACACACATGCACGGCCCGGACTGTGGAGCTGCCAGCCATGCAACTCGCACTGCCGGACCGTGATCCTTCTGGCGTTTTTTCTGTGTGTGCTACCTGGCGAAGTTTCAAAAACGCACCTGCGGAAACAAGTTTTCTCTTCATTGGCTCTGAGGTTAAATTCTATTTTGCAATCTTTTGGAGTAGATGGTAATTTCACTGTCTACAAAACATCAACTTAATTGCAATGAAAATCATAATCATGAAAATCACACGCCTCAATGTTCTGATTAAGAACCCAAGTAAATATCAGCTATTATATTGAGTTTCTTCCATATGCAATGATTTAATAGAAAAATGTCCTTAAAATATAATTCCCAGGGAGTACGCTAACTACGTGCAGTCAAGGCTTCAATAGATACCCTAATGATATACCGAAATTAGTCTTCTCTTATCATCAAAGAATAATCAGCATTTAAAAAATGGTGCACATGGAAAGAAGAAAGCCATTCAAAGGAGAAATTTCTAGCATTCTCATTGCTCAAGGTTCAAGGCCACAGTATAGCTGAAAACTTGACTATAATGTAGTCATTTGTTACTCAGGTCTCACTCTCTATTACTGTGTGGTCTGGAACCTTGTCATTCAAAATTGGGTCCATGGCTCAGGAGGCTGGGAGCCCATCAGAAGCGCAGAAGCGCACACCTACTGAATCAGAACCTGCATTTTATTGAGCCCCACAGACCATGCTTATCCACAGTAAAGTTTCAGGAGCATTGATCTAGGACAGAGAAGGGAAAGCCAAAGGCTTGATTTGACACCTTATTACTATTCAGATAAAAATGGGGAGGTGTCCCCGTATATAATTAACACTCAGATCAGTGCAATGTGAGAGGACACTCATATGTATTCCTGTGCTGGTGTTAGCGTTTTTATTCCAAACGTGAGGGGAATGAGAGGATGTTATTCGTCCCCCCGTCACCTGGTCAGTCAGTCCCACAGGGAGCATGGCACCCTGGTCTTGCCTCAACAGTACTGCATCCTGGGGCCATGGGAAGCCCTTCACAGGCAGTGGTAGACGGCGATCCTTACAGGCCCGGATGACTCAACACCGAAAATTGTCCGAGTTCCATTTTTCTATGTGCCTATATTTCCCTCAATCTTCAACAACAAAAACAATTTCCTTCCTTCCTATTCATTTGGAAATATCATTTTCAGGCTACAACTAACTGCATTAGAGAACCTGAATGAGTAAAATGTGGAAATAGCTAAAATAAAATTTCCTCTCATCAGTCTGTTGTCTCATTCTCTGCTGAAATGGTACCAGGATTTCAGAGGATGTTTGAGAAAATAGCTCCTGAAGAAACCCAATTTGCTGGCTACATTCTAAATACTTTCCCATTTACTTGCCATTTTTGTGCCGAATTTGATTCTTGGTTGTCTGCCAGTGCTTCCTGAGGGATGCATGCCAAGTAACATTGGGATCAACACCAGCTCTACTGTTGCTTAAGTGAGGTCAGAAGTGCCCTTGGGGGTGGACCTACCTCTGTAAGGGTCCTGGGGTGGGTTCAAATCAGGGGAAGTGGCAGACTGGACAGGAAGCTGCGGGACCGGAACCTGGTTTGGCACAAGAGAATGGCTGCCTCTGAGGGTCATGCCATCCTCACGATGGGCTCCAACCTGCAAGGTGAGAGGAACCACAGAGTTTAGTGGGAATCAGCGGAGAGACAGCTATTTCCTGGGGTTAGCAGGGACCTGAGGAAGACTGGCCTTTGAAAAACAAAACTCCCAAGTGCATTTCACTAGAGGGCGCTGCAGGACCGCACATACACCTATGGAGCCCTGCAGAACACTTAACACTGGAAGACGCCGCGCTGTACGTTCAGTGACAAACATGGCAGAGCAGCTCAGGCAGGTAAAACGTCAAATTGTCTCCCAGGGTGCTGCAGTGGAGCGCACTGATTCGTACCCATCTGTCTTCTATCATGTCCGCCAACAGATCTGACAATTATCTTAATGCCCATATGCTTAATTGTGGGCTTCTCAATTCCCCCATTGCTATCGGAAATCCTACAGGAATTTCAATTTGGCATTCGACTTTCATTTCAGGGGATAAGATTCTCAGGCCTGCCATTTTTTTTCCATAATGCCAGCTAAGCCTCTGACAGCGGAAGCTACAGCAGTATGGGACACAGCCCCTGCTCGGTGCAAATATAATAAAATGTCACCTGGCTTTCCAAAACTGGCAGCCCATTCCAAATTAATGTTTACTGTATTTCATCAGCTGCTGAGTTCCAAATCCAAAGGGGGACTGTTTCTGCCAATGCCACCACACCGGAAAATGTACCAATAAAGGTTTTATTAAACACACCAGTAATGCCATCATTGCCATGCAAAGATGCTTGGACATTTTTCCATTTTTTTTCACTATTCTGATCCTAGGAAGACACCATATTGTAAACACTCTTTATGCTTCCAAGAATAAAATTTCAGCGTACAGCATGATGACTTGGTCTGGAAAAAATACTGCTGAGCTTTTTATTAACTACTACTACCTACTCTGGGTCCAGAGACGTAACACGCACGGTACCAAGGCAGCAATCGCTGACTTTTGAGCGAACACTTTGAAGCAGAACCATTTAGCTTTTGCAAACTAGGGGGACCCTGAGTAGTTGCATTTTCGTTTGCATAGGTATTTTCTTAGCTTGTTGTTGGGTGAACATTTACACAGGACAATGATTCTAACATTGAAAACATTTATCCATGAATTTAGGCCGCTGTAAGTCAAAAACTTGAATTTTTTCCAATCCAAAATTTACAGCCACAAAGGGTGAATCTGCATTCACTCCTTTGCTACCAAATGTTTAAAAAGAGTATTCCCAAGGAATGCAACAACAACAGGAATGTGAACTGGCAATAGTAATGCTCACAGAACTGAACAAAGCACATGCTAGCTGAAGGCAGCCCAGTGTGAATTACCACCTTTACACACTCCGGAACAGTACAGGAGGAAATAATTCAGGGGCAAGGGAAAGGATCACATAAACTGTACTAATCGTTCAGATTCAAAATACAGCAAGATAGGATTTAGAGACTCGTGAGAATCAGGAAGTATGAACCAATGCTGTAGCTAAGAGATCTGAGCCGTTTGCCACTTGTCTGCCTGTGTCCCTTCTGGGATCACTACGAATGGTGGTTCTTTAGCTTCTGTGTGTGTGAAGCAAATGCACTGAGACCAGACTCTCTCTCAAAGCAGCCCATTCCATTTTCACCACAAGTCGGTCTCCTTGAACATCCCACTCACTGGTTCTAGTTTCAGCTGCTGGAGGTCAAGGACAAGTGTTAGCCCCTCTCACACACGTGACACCTCTGCCACGCCACTGCTGTCTTTCATCTGCAACTGAAGCCCGTTCTCTCACAGCCCACTCAGCCCCTTCAGCCATTTCTCACTCCCTGTTGGTGTACGTTTTTATTTTTCCTTCCAAACAAAGACTGGTAGCTATTTTCCATTCGGGGTTTTGATTTGCCATTTTTGTATCTGTGCATTTCCCAGACTGACTCGATCAATGATTATCCTTTCAATCTAAGATGTCAACTTGTAAGCATGGATTTTACAGGTCTTGATCAAATGGTAGCTCTTCAAGTCTGTCAATCAATGTTAACCTAAATAATTACCTTAGTGCTGATTCATATTTATTGGTATTCCCAGTGGATTTAATTTCTTGAATTTCCACAGTAGATGGTTCTAAGTTAGAATCCCTGAAGGTAACCACATATCTGAGCATGGCAGAGATGTATACTGCTTTTATTTTGGAATCATTCTATTAAAACTTTTAGGCCTTCTTTGTAGGCATCTATGATGTAACTTAAGGTTAATACTTTGCTTTTCACTAAAAATATATTCAGACATTGATCCTATTTTTTTTTTCCCTTCTGGCTCACATTGAGATTAGTTTTTACAAGAGGAAAAAAGAGCTCACAACCAATTATCTTTATATTTTCTTTGCCTCAACTATTATGAAAGACAGTATAACTGAGAGAGAAGAATAAAATAACAAGAATGTGACTGGCTTCTTTCATAGCCGTACAACCATGGGTTAAGTTACTCAACTCCAGAATGGAGCAAATAGTACTTGAAGTTTTGGAGAGCAAGCCCTATGTTTTTTGGAAGACGAAGCAATACACGAAACACAGTAGTTACATATACTGTTATGTGCTCTAACTGGAAGTACGTGCACATTATATAACAATGAGAGTGTGTAAGTTCGAGAACCCTCAGAACTCAAGTTACCTTCACTCACAACCACCTTTGCACTTCTGGTCTCTGTTTTGCTCATATCCATTTGATTTTAAGTCTTTCTCCTGCACAATGGCCATAAAATCTTAAATGGTATTATAAATGTGTTTAAGAGTACAGTCGTTCCAACTAGGTTTTTGTCCAGATTTTAGCCATACACGTTGCCTAATTTTACATATTTTCTATAGATCACATTAGATCATTTCCAGTAACACATCAATTTTTTTCCCATAAAGGAAGTTGGGGATACAGTTATGCCTGATGTTGTCAGACCTCCCTGGTGAACTCTGTGCATTCCAAAGGAACGAGCGATGATGGGTCCAGATCCACGCGGTAGTGAGCATGAGCCTCCAGGATCCATGCCACTGCCTCTGGCTGTAAAATACTCTAATCTGAAGAATCAGCGTTGCCTCAAACAGCATGCGTCCTTGACCACAAACACCATGCCCCACTTACTTCTCTTTCAGCAACGCTAAAAGGCAAGGGGAGAAAGGCAGCAGAGAGCAGGCACGAGCCCGTTCCCAGAGGAACTAGGAAAGGGTGGAGGAGCTGACACGGCTTTCTGTGTGGACAAGGGGCAAGGTTGGTCCGCCTTCCGAACGACAGATCTATGACAGGGTCGTTAGAAGAAAGCAGGTTCCTTCAATCTACACATAGGTTCTAGAAGGGTGCTTGTCTTTTGTGTGTTTTTTAAGAAAATTCACACTTCATTCAAGGCCTATTTTGGTAACCTTTCCACCTAATAGTTTAAAGTTAAAATCTAGCCTGCGAAAATAGTTCATTTGATCAATATTGATTGTAAATTTCTTCACAGTCTTTAAGAGGAGCCTTCTTATAGTCACATACAATGTGGTTTTAGATATATTTATACTAAAAGTTTATGAGAGAACTAAAATCTAAAAAAATTCAATAATTGTTACTTATCAAAGTATACACTTATTAATTCAAAAAAGCTTACTAATTCTAGTCCATGTCGTGCTGTGAGGTACTAAGGACATGATGGTGAAGACCCTGGGTGTGGCCCCATCTTGTGGCGCTTGTAGAGATCCTTTGTGAAATTTCTGTGCGCTGATCAATTTAGTGGGGTAGTTTTAACAGTGAGAACCAAAGCCTCATTCAAGCCTGCCCAAGTGATAGCGGTCAGGGCAGAGGGGAAGTTGGGGGAAAAGGTGAAGGGATTAAGAAAAAAAAATCTCATCGCCACTGACAACAGTATGGTGATGACCAGAGGGAACCGGGAATGAGGAAAGGCAGAGCAGGGTATGGGGGGGGGGGGCGGTAAATGGTGACGGAAGGTGACGTGACTTTGGGTGGTGGGCACGCAATGCAATATGCAGATAATGTGTTACAGAACTGTGCACCTGCAACCTATGTAATTATATTAACCACTGTCACCCCAATAAATTCAATTTAAAAAAAGAAAGGTTCAGCATGAAGGTTTCTGTAATTTAGGTTTTGGACTGGGCTGACTCTCCGGACCAGGAGTGATCCAGCCCGCCTCCTCTCTCTGTGGTCCCTCGGTCCCTCTGGCTTCTGTCCCCTGCCGACTCCCGCCTGGCCTCTTCCTTCATGGTATCACACAGAATATTCTTTCAGGTTCTGCACCTGCTGCTAACTCCCGCTCTGTCTTAGAATTTCTCAGTTCAGAATGCAAGATCACCTGATGGCCCAGCTTGTCATTTTGAAGCAGACCTGAACCATCCTTTGAATGGGCCACCCTAGGACAGGTGTCCCCATTGGTGGTCCAAAGAGCTATAAGAGGAAGAGGAGGCCAGATCACATGGTCTCAACACACCTGCCCCTCTGTGGCCTGCAGATCATGGCTGTTACATGTAAGTGTCTGAGTCACACTTCAGCGGAGCTCAAGTTATTTTCAAGTTGCACCACAGCGGCTTCAGTTCTCCTGTGCTGATTTGTCACTGGGAACAATGAAACAACTTCAGAAGTGCGTTACCTCTTTTGACACTGTAAGCGCCATATAATTTTCAATTACCTTACTCCCTGAGGAAAAGACTAACATATCAGAAGCACTTTTACATCATAGTGTATGGGGTCTCCGGGCTTGGAAAGACTTGGAAACCAGTCAGGCCACATTCCTCCTTTGACGGAGAAGAGAGCTAAGGCTAGAAAGGGTTAAGTGATTTAGCGAACGTTTAGTCAGAGGACTAAAAAACAAATTTTGAACTCAGAAAACTTATAACATTGAACAATTTGACTGGGTATATGTACAGGGTAAGGCAATGGTAGGTTTACAATTGTTCGTATGGAAAATAATACAGTAATTAATAAGCAATAGCACAAGAAAAAACTGTTTCGTGTACTTACACCGTAAACCTACTTTTGCCCCACCCTGTATATAGATTTAAGGAACAAAAGGGGTTTACTTCCTGTAGCTTTTGTTTTAAAACTGTGTGTGTGTGTGTGTGTGTGTGTGCATGTATATATACCAGTTTGTGTGAGTGTAGTTACAGACAGATATGAAAATCCTTATAACTTTTTTATCACAGAGGAAAAAACATCATGGTTCCCCAATTCAGGCCAAGACCAAGATGTCTAACTAAATTACAAAATTTAGTATCTAACACAACCCCTCCAAGATAAACAGATTTAAAAGATATGCAGCTTCCAATTACGTGGCTGTTGGCAAGGCTGTTTTTACGTGCAGATGCACCCAGCACCCTGGTAAATATCCTTATCCCGATCCTCGAGCTAACAACAAACACCACAAACAAAAAAGACATTCAACGTCTCTGCTCTCTTTGTTTCCAGGGAGTATTGTGAAAGTAATTATTCTGTTGTATTTAAGAGGCCTATTTCATGGATGGGAAAATGTATTAAATTTCACCTGGCAGTTATTCAATCCTTGTTAATGTTATCTCCAGAGATAACTGCTTCAAAACAGGCTTTCGGACCTCAGTTCCTTCTCCTCTGCCACAGCCCTTCTAAAAGAGTGCAGGGCGTGAAATTTAGGAAACTTGTCACCACATGACAATGCCACAAAGCCAGACATGCTCTTAGAAACATTTCGGTATCACCAAAATGAAAGTTTGTCATTAATGGCATCTGGTTCCAAGTTTTTCTCTGCACACAGGTGATTTTTAAAAAGAATTGGACAAAGAAAAATGTTCTAGGAGCTTTTACTGTTCTCTCCTCTCTTTCTCTTCTTGTTTTGCCATATTCATGAAAAAAAAAAAAAA
>VMDR010004101.1:0-63833 GCA_007922815.1 Macrotus californicus | reverse complement strand
TCTTCTCCTTCTGGCACTATCCCTGTTTTTTTTTTTTTCTTTTTTCTTTTTGCTGTTCTGGTTAAATGTTTATTTCTTCCTTATGTTCCAAATCATTGATTTGAATCCCAGCTTCCTTTCCTCCACTGTTGGTTCCCTATGGATTTTTCTTTATTTCACTTAGTGTAGCCTTTATTTCTTCCCTTATGCTTTTGCCACACTCAGTGAGATCTCTAAGTATCCTTATCACCAGCGTTTTAAACTCTGCCTCTGATAGGTTGGCTATCTGCATTTAGCTTAGTTTCTTTTTCTTTTTTTTTTTTTACTGGGGTTTTATTTTGTTCTTTCATTTGAACTGTATTTCTTTGTCTCCACATTTTGGCAGCCTCCCTGTGTCTGTTTCTGTGTATTAGGTATAGCTGCTTTGGCTCCCGGTCTGGTGCATCTGCTACATTGTATGGGACAGAGCCTTAGGTAACCACCAGGGCATGGCAGCCTGCTTTAGCGCTTTGTGGCTTTGTACGTGGGGGAGGGGTCACAGAGGGGACAGTGCTGCTGTCTGACTGGTGAAGGCTTGTTCGGCACTTGCCCTGTTTCCAGTCACTTACACAACTGGCACCCCTCTGGCTGTTGCCCTGGTGGTGATTCCCAGAGTGGGTGGATTTGTGAACATTCTAGAACCCTGTGGGCCCTTTAAATGGACTCTCCTGAGAGACCTGCAGTTTTTTCTGCCGCCCCAACCCCCACTGGTTTTTACAGCCAGGAATTATGAGACTTTATTTCTTGGCACTGGAGCCCTGGGCTGCGGGTCTGGCGTAGGGCTCGTTCCCGAGGCATCCTTAATGTGGGACAATCTGTTCTGCTGGCTGCTGCCGCCACCGCCTCATCACCACCACCCTGCCACTGTCACACCATGTCCTCTCTGCCCCAGTTCTCAACTCCGCCCTTCCTACCTGTCTGGATGAATATGTCTTCTTTAAATCCTTGGTTGGTGGGCTTCCATACAGTTCGGTTTTCTGGCAGTTCTGGGTGTTTTTTGTTTTGAGGTACTTGTGATGCTTCTCATGGTTGTGCAAGGAGGCAAAGCATGCCTGCCTATGCCTTCCTCTTGACTGGAAGTCCTCTGCGTGCACTCCTTACTCACTGTTTCTTTTTAAGTGTTCCACTCTGTGATCTTTGCTCTGCGTGGGTGCGCATGTGGTTCTCATACTTAGGAGAGCTGATATTTTTGTTCTGGTTGTCGCTTTCATAAAATTAATTATGCCTTCATATAATTCTCTTAGTTCTATTTTTTTTACCCAGTATCTGGTGGTTTTCTAGTATGACAACCATAAACTTAGTGTGTTTCTTATTCTTTCATCCTTTCTTCTCTTCGGTTTTCCAAATGGAGTGAATAATGCCAGCTTTCTTGCAGTTTATGTTTGAATGGTTGATGGCTTTTCTTATTTCTCATGCACCTCGATTACTTGATTTGTCAGCTTTAAATAATATTCTCTGACTATTGCCTATCACAGTGAGGCAAATAGCAGAATTAGTACATTTCCTGCCTTCTCTGTCTTCATTTGTGCACGATTTCTGTTACCCGTGTCAATTCTAGATTGCCAGGGCATCTGAGGCACTCTCCTCTGTCATCAGAATCTGAGTACATGTTTCATCCTCTGCTCTGAGGTGTACGCATTTAAGACTCACACCCAATTGTTTTGCTCTAGAACCCCAGACATTTCTCACGCAGCTAGTTTGTCCTCTAGACATTTCCCACACAAAAGACTGTGGGACAACAGTCCTCGAGTTTTTGCAGGTTCCAAACTGTGTCTATAGTCATTATACTCGGAGGCTAATTTGGGTAAATAGAAAATTCTTGGCTGAGACGTTGAATCCTTGGGGATTTTTAGGCATTTCTCCAGTGTCTTCAAGTGTTGAGTGTTGCTGTGGAAATCTGAAATCAATCTGATCTTTTTCTCTTGTAATTGAACTTTTAATGCCAGATTAAAGGATTCTTTATCTTTAAAGTCCAGCAATTTTGCCAGGAGATGTCTCAGTGTTGACTATTCGGGGTCAGCTTTCCTGACCATAGAATTTCTTTTTGACACATAGAGTCAAACATTTTGTTTCAGAAGAGTTTTTTTTAATGTTATTGTTAAATATTTGTTTGCCTTTATTGTTCTGGTTGATTTTATTTTTTATATTTTAAGGGAGTCTAATACTGGATCCTCTGCCTGTCTTTGCGTCTGTAATTTTGCCTCCCATGTCCTAGAACTACTTTTGATTTTGTGTGCTTTCATTCCAGTTTTGCACATCCGTTTCTGTGTCCCCTCTTCCCGTTTTCTGCCGTGTCTCTTCCCCCTTTGTACCTTCATATTTTGTTTTCATTTCGGAGATTTCTGCTCCATTTTTCCTGCTTTTTTCCTAAATTTAGCCAGTCACATTTCATTGGGAATTTTTGGAAATTGATCATTTTTCTGCCTTTTGCCCATATTTTATCCTATAGAGTGTCCGTGTTGGTGCCAAACCAGTTATCTATATTATGATTGTTGTTTTTATTATCTATAATCTATGTGATATTATATATTCTATTACTACTATTATTATTCCTATTCCAGCAATTAATAATAGTAATGACAATAATGGTAATGCCAATAATAGCAATGCTGTGTTGTTATTTGCCACGGAATGGGTTGGGTTTTCTCAACCAGCTCATTGACAGAGATGGACCGCCGCCAGGGTGTGGCTCAACCCGTGGTTCCCCGTGCATCCTGCCTCTCTCTGCTGCTGTGAGCTGACCCGGACCCACAGGGCCCAAGTTGCCAGTTCTCTTCACCAGTCCTTGTTAGACATGGGGCATAGACTTTTGCTCTTCAGGACCAGGCTTCCCCTTCAGGCCGTGCCATTTGGGTAGTGCTTTCTGAAATTTGCTGCTGCTGGGCTGTCCTGTCAACCTCATTGCTTCTCCCAAGGGAAGTCCAATCTCAGCCAATTTAAGGGTCCTTACATGCCCTGTGGCATCTGGACTGTACCCATGTACAATTCTATGGAAACTACAGTGTGTGCGGTTTATAATTCTTTTTGCTTATATGTTTGCTTTCTAAGGGGGAGATGGGAGGTAGTGAGGAGGGGCAGACAAGGCTACTTATTTCTGTAGCCATGTTCACACCAGAGTCTTGCTTCTCAAACCCACTTGAAATCCATGCACTGTTGATATTCTTTTGGGTCACAGTTGTGTGGCTCCTTTTAAAGCCCGGGGTGCTTGATTGTCAGTGGAGTTGCTTTATGAGATACAGTTTTCTCTCAGCAGGGACAAAGCATACTTGGAACATGTTTTTCTTCATGGAAATGGTGCTTTTAGTATCTACCCATTCTAACCCCCTTTTCAGGAATCCAGAAAGGATGCTTTCATAAAGTAATCAGCAAACTTGTGTAATTTATGCTGCAGGATCTCAGAGTGGCTGTCCTGTTTATTGGCTTCTGATCCAAAGCTGGGGAATAACTAGAGCTCTGGTACCCAATAGTGACATCAAAGCAGCCCCAGATTAAA
This sequence comes from Macrotus californicus, assembly GCA_007922815.1. Lineage (NCBI taxonomy): Eukaryota > Metazoa > Chordata > Mammalia > Chiroptera > Phyllostomidae > Macrotus > Macrotus californicus. The sequence goes on along the minus strand of VMDR010004101.1, from coordinate 60,322 downwards.
GTGCAAGGGGTGTTCTCATACACAGCTGACAGCAACATAAATTGGTACACAATTTCTAGAGGGACTGTGGCAATTTGCATCAAGAAAGCAAAAAAAAAAAAAAATCATATCCTTTCTCCTACTAAGTCTATTTTTAGGAATTCAGTTTACGGATCAAATCAGAGACACAGACAGAGATCAATGTCCAAAAATAATTACAAAATATTGAAAACTGATTAAATTTTCAAGAGCACTAGTTAAACTGTGGTACATTCATATGATGGAATAGTGATATGGGAAAAGGCTTATATTATGTTGGGGTAGGATATAAAAATCCATAGGCCATTAGATCTTATGTAAAATGTGAAAGAAAAACAACCAGAAAGAAATATATCAAGCATTAATCATGATCATTTCTGGCTATGAGACTATGAAGTAATACTTATTTTCTTTCTATATTTTGTTGTATTTTGAAGTTTTTTCTCAGTGAGCATGTTTAGTATATTTTATATTATCCTCTTATTTTTAATTTAACTTATGGGAAATGCATTCATGTGGGGCAAAATTCAAAGGATATATAGTGAACTTTCTATTGCCCACTTCTACCTCTTATTCATTCATTCACTCGTTCATTCATCAATTGCCTAGTTCTTCTCTCTGGAGGCAACAATATTATTAGTTTCATCGGTACAGAGATCTCCTATGCAATCCAAGTAAAAACTCCACGCATGTATCTTCCTTTTCTCTCCCTTTTTAATATAAACAGCAGCATAGCTATATACATACCATTCTGTTTCTTTTTTAAAAAACTTAATATATCTTAGCAGTGATGTCTCATCAGAATATGAAAAAAAACAACTTCTTAGCATTTAGGAATTGTTGAATAAAATTCCATTTTTGGAGCTATCTTAATTTATTTAAATTAATACTTAAAGTATTATCAATCTTTTTTTTGTTATACACAATGCTTTGATGAATAAGAAACATGTCATTTCAAACATGTGTGACTTCTATACTCCGCAACAGCTGAGTATAACTGCCAACAGGGTCCTAAATTGGGGCTTGTCAAAGAGGCAAGTGCTTACTGTTCGTGTCCAGCCTGATGGGGCGATGTTGGTTGTGACAGGACTGAGCTGGGCAGGAGAGATGGGGAGAAAGAAAGCTCTTCGTGGCTGAGGGATGCAAACCGTGTCGTGGGTACAGCATCGACACTGTTAGGCTCACTTCCCAAGTACAGGTAATCCATTTCGGGAATTCTTGTCCCCTTAATGCACACCTACACAGCATCTCATGTGAAAACCCTTCCCTTCCCAATGTCCGGTTTGTTGGCGTATACTTGTCTTAGTGTTTTCTTACAATCCTTTGTATTTCTGTAGTGTCAGCTGTTACTCTTCCTCTCTCATTTCTGATGTCATTTGTTTGGGTGCCCTCTCTTTTTTTCTGATGAGACTGGTTAACAGTTCATCGATCTTATTTATCTTTTCAGAGAACCAGCTCTTGGTTTCATTGATTTTTTTTTTGTATTGTTTTTTTAGGCTCTATTTTGTTTATTTCTGCTCTGACTCACATTATTTCCTTTCTTCTACTCATGTTGGCCTTTGTTTGTAGTTGTTTTTCTAGTTCCTTTAAATGTAAGGTTAGACTGTTTATTTGAGATTTTTTTCTTATTTCTTCAGGTAGACCTGTAATGCTATGAATTTCCCTCTTAGGACCACTTTCTCTGTGTCCCATGGATGGACCTAGAGGATATTATGCTAAGTAAAAAAGTCAGTCAGAGAAAGACAGATACCATCTGATTTCACTTATATATGGGATCCAAAGAACAATATAAACAAACAGAAGAGAAATAGACCCATAGATACAGTGAACAGACTGATGATTGCCAGAGGTGAGGGGGAATGGTGGACCGGGTAAAAAAGGTGAGGGGATCGGGAAGTACAGGTTGGTAGTTATAAAATAGCCATGGGGATGTAAAGTACAGCACAGGAAATATAGTCAATAATATTGTCATAACTGTGTCTGGTACCAGCTGGGTACTAAAAATATCAGGGGAATACTTTGTAAAGTACACAATTGCCCAACCACTATGCTGTACACCTGAAACTAATACTAAATCCCATTGAATGTAGATTGTAATTGAAAATTAAAAACAAAACGAAATTCTTGCTATGAGTCTGTTATTATTTCACACTTATATGGGGCTTACAACTCTTTAAGTCACCTCTGCACACTGCCTCCTTGGACTCTTACGGTTACCCTGTGGAATAAGGCATGGAAGGTAGTACCCCATTTCACGGGTGAGGGCAATCAGCAAGCACTGGCTCTCCCGTTTGGTTACTGTTCTAGTGCAGACTGGAGCCAGCTCTGGTCTCTTTGTTCCTGACCGTGATGAATATTACAACTTTGGCCTTCTTAACTTCTTTCTTCTGACAGCCATTTATTGCAAGACAACTCATTTACTCACTAGGGGCAATATTTCACCACCCATTTCTCTTGGAGATGTTATTAGGTTGTCACATTGCTTAAAACTAGACTTTCTATGCTTGATTTCTTCATTGAGATTTTATGGCTGTGGTGGGCTATTTCCAACTAAATATATTGCAGCTATTCTCATTGGCATTGAACTTTAGGGCCTCCGTCTCCAATCTATCTCAGTGTTGGAGCAGGCCCAGAGCTGTTTTCTGGGGAAAATCTTCGCCCTGCACGGGCTTCTCACTCAACTCACCTCAAGCTTATATCCTGGCTGGGCTTCTTAATTTATAGGAAAGGATGTCAAGCACTCTGTTTGCTCCACTGACTGTTAAAGCATAAAGATCGGCTCTTCATCAGCAGTATGGAGCGTCCAGGTCCTTGTTGGAGGGCAAAGCCCTGAATTTGGTGCTGCCTAATTCTTAACTCACACTCAGCAAAACTCTCGTCATTTTCAATTGTCTCTATACCCTTTATTGCCACGTATCTATAATGCCTTTCTCTTCTTCTAAAATCAAACTTAAAATTTTAATGACAAATAGACAAAGAGCACTGCTCGTGCTAGGTACTGGTCTAGGTGTGGGAAATACAGCAATAAACAAGAAAAGTGCCCACTCTCAAGGAATTTACATTCCAGGTGGAAGAGACAGATAAATAGGCATTAAACAAACAAACAAGGAAACATATGGTACGTCAGGTGATGATCAATGCTATAAAAGTAAAAGCGACGTGAGGAAAATAAAATGAAAGTTGTGCGCATACACTGTTTCATGTAAATAAGTTTGGGAAAGCTTCATAGTCACATGACATTTGGATAGACACCTGGAAGAAGCGAAGGGCTGAGGCACTTGGACACGGGAGGGAAGAGCATTCTAGGTAGAAGGCATGGTGGGGGACTGAGGTTTGTAAGCTTAACTGGGCTGCTCATATTTGGGGAACAACAAGGAGACCAACCTGGCTGGAACAAAGAGAGGGAAGGGAAAGTGGAAAGAGTTGAAATGAAAGAAACAATGGTGTTTCATGGGAGGGCCCTGGGTTGGGGCAGGGAGCAGAGCACTCACAGCCAATAGTTGTATTAGTGTATTAGGAAGGTTCTTCAGAAAGAAAGAACCAATAGGATCTCTCTCTCTCTCTCTCTCTCTCTCTCTCTCTATCTATCTATCTCTATCTCTATCTCTATCTCTATCTCTATCTCTATCTCTATCTATCTCTATGTCCATCACCTCTAATCTCCAGTCCAGGAGCCAGCAGGCCTGAGACCCAAAAAGACCAATGTTTCAGTTTGAGTTGGAAGGCACGAAAAGGCTGATGCCCCAGCTCAAATCAGTCAGGCAGCAGGTGTTTTCTGTTTCTCAGCCTTTTTGTTCTATTGGGTCTTTAATTGATTGGATGAGGCCCACCCAAATGAGAGATGGTAATCTGCTCTACTCAGTCGAGAAACACCCTCACAGACACACCCAGAATAATGTTTGACCAGATATCTGGGCACCCTGTTGCCCAGTTAAGTTGACACATAAAAATTAACCAACCCAGTAAGCATTAGTAATTCTGGCTTTTATTTGGAGAGAGATGGAGAGTCATTGGAGAGTTTTGAACAGGGGTGTGACATCAGCTGACAAGTTCTAATAGGGAATCCTAAGTGCTGTGTTGAGAATAGATGGGAGTGGGGGGGTGCGGGTGGAGAGGGCAAACGTGAGGGCAGAGAGAAGATTTGGAAGCAACTGAAGTAATCTGTGTGGGAAATGAGTGTGATTGGACTGCAGCAGTACCTGGTGAAGGTGGTGTGAAAATTTTTTGTTCTAGATTTGTTTTTAAGATAGAGCCTCTGGGGCAACACAGGTCTTTGTGCATATTTTTGTGACAGAAGCTCATATTTGGGACTGTAATTGTTTACTTCTTTTCTTCATTGATTATTATTTTATTAATCTTTGTAATAATAGAAACAGAGTAATAATGGCTAACAACTACTGAGCTGTACTCTGTGTCGGTGACTGAGGTAAATGCTTTCACACATATTATCTCCTTTGATTTTCACATCAACCCAATTTTAATAGAGGGTGTTTAAAGTCTGGAAATGTGGATATTATTTTGTATTTTAACAGGTTGAAGGCGTTCTTGATGACGTTTTGGTTTTTAGACTTAAGGATATCCTATAAGTTAGGTCCAGACACAAGGAGTTTTAGAAATGTGGCTAAGTTCTCACGTCAGTAAAATGCCTGCACTGTGTTTAGTACAGCAGTTACTGAATGAGTGCTATTCATCCCTTCACAGATGTTTCTGCGGCCCACCACGTGCCAGGCACGTGGGTACTGGGGACACAGCACTGACAAGGTAGTTAAAGTGGCTTCCCTCATGCAGGTTGTGTCCTGAGGAATGGTGTATTTGGGGCCAATGAGGAACCCTTCTTGGCATGAGTGGGAGCATAGAAAGAAGCCTTGGAGGGGGGAGCAGGGATGGCACCGTTGAGAAACTTGAGTGCCCAGGCAAGGAGCCATATTTAGAAAAAAGGCATTGCCTCTAGTTAGGTAAAGACAATGAGAGCTCTGGGAGTGGATTGAGGAAGGGACGCATCTTCTCGGCTCATCTGCTGTTTCTTTCCCCTTCGTTCTCCTACAATGCAGCAACAGAAAAGTACTGGCTAAACTGAAAATCCTACTCCTTCTGCTTGATGTTTGGCCAACAGGACACCTCCTCAGTGGGACATCAAAGCAAGTGACTGAGCAACAAAGGAAGTCATCCACCCCCCTGTTTAGAGGCAAGACCATAGGCAAGCAGCTGTGGTTCACATTTGAGCATATGGCTGGGCCTGGTGTGGCCCAGATTTCACCCGAGTGCCCTTAATGAGCCAACAGCTGTTTCCGCTGCTGCCTCACCATCCCTGCCCCATGGCCCCAGCCTGCCCCACCCCACCATCCCCATGACAATCTACTCTGTGGACAGAGCTGTGTTCACCTCTCCAGCTGTCGGTGCAGTGGAGGAGGGGACCAGAAGCAGCTCTCCTTGACTGATAGGAGACCACTCCTCGGTACTGTTGCCCACCAAAGTAATGGGCTCTACAGGGAGCTCCCAGTGTGGTCAGCTCTCCTCAGAACTTGGTAATGGCTCTGTAAACAAAAGGCATAAGGTAAACACAGCCCTTCTGCGGCAGGTTTAAGTTTAATGAAAGGCACAGTCAGCTGGTGGCATTTACTATTTGGGGGCAGACCCAGGGTGTGGGTTGCAGTCCACCCTGAGGTTATAAAACCTTGGTTCTAATACTGGTTCTGCTGCTAAGAGCTGGATGTCATTGGACAGGTCATTCAACTGCACTGAGCTGTCATTTGTCATCAGTAAAGCAAAGCAACCAGAGCAGACAGTAACTACCACCATGACCATGGCAGCGTTTACGTTCACTATGTGCGGGCGCTGATCCAAGAGCCTTCTATGTAGATGCACAGATGTCAGCTACCTCTGTTTCAGATTGCTCTCTTCCCCCATTTCAGAAAAGTCCTGTTGTTGTTTTTTTTCATTGTCATCTTACATGGAGACCCTGTTTTAAACAAATTCTGCTTTGTTTGAAACAGAAACAGGGGGCAGCACTTCCACCCACTCCAGCCACTCAGTTTCCCCTCCTGCCCTGAAGTGCCTGCACCACGGATTGCAGTTAGGAGACAGACACTGTGGGTTATAGCTGGGGGGAGACGATTCGTTTCCTGTGGCTGCTGTAAAAAACCACCACAAACTTGGCGGCTTGAAACCACACACACGTTTTCTCTCACAGTTCTGGAGGTCAGAAGTCCCAACTCAGTGTCTCTGGTCTAAAGTCCAGGTGTTGGCAGAGCTGGTTCCTTCTGGAGGCTGCAGGCGAGAATCCATTGTCTGGCCTTGGCCATCTTCTGGAGTTGGCCTCCTTGGCTGTCTCCTGGCCCCTCCTCACTTCATGGAGCCTTTTTCCATCCTCACATCTCCCCACTCCTGTGCTGTGGTCAAACGTCTCCCTGTTGTCTCTGAGGAGGACGCTGGTGATTGCACTGGAGCCACCCACATAATCCGGAATCACCTCCCCCCCCCCAATTTCAGGATCCTTAATTTAAATCACACCTTCGAAGTCCCTTTTGCCATGTAAAGTAACAGTCACAGGTTCCAGGGATTAGATGCCATTATTGACCCTCCCGCTGGGAAATGCTCCTCAGTGCTGTTAGCTCTTCCATACAGTCAGAACTAGATAATAATAAAGTCATGTACTGATCGATCGTTTCCCCACTCCCAACCTGCCCTCCACTTTGATCTCCTAACTAAGGCAGGACAATGTACTGGGCAGGGTTTGTCCTCTGAACCTGGGTGGAGTGGAGCATGAAGCTGGTGCCACCCTGGATCCCAGCGCTCCTCGGTAGGCCTGTGCGAAGTGTGCCTTTGATCATCGCAGCAATGTCAATAACAATCATTGTTCCCTTCCTGATTAGCTCCACTCAAGCTGAGTCTAAATGATATCAAAACAGCCAGTCAATCTGTTCAATTTACTCAGTCTGTCGATTTAGTAGAAAATAAAAAATCAATTAAATTAGTGGTTTGAGTGAATTGACAGGTAGTCTCATGACTCAGTTGAGTTGGGAAACTGTGTGTACACAGCTCCAGGGAGCCCCTCGGTGCTGATATGGTTAATTCTCTTAATGGGCTCCTCTATAATCATGGTGACAAAAATAATACCCTTTCTCTGCATTTTCAGAGACTTTAGCTATTTTGAAGAATTTCACAGTAATAATCTAATTTTGTTGTCCCAACATCCTGAGGCATTCAAGACAGCTGGGGAAACTGAGACAGAGAGGCTAAATAAGAAATTTGAAGATTCACTGCAACAATAACAACCACATATACCTCTTAAAATGTGCTAAGAACTGATTTAAGCAACTCACGTATATTAGCTCACTTAATCACTTCCAAAATCTGTGAGACAGGTAGTGATCCAGATATTATCCTGATATCTTATCCAGGTGTTTATAGACTTCACAAAGAGTAAATTAAGGGCAGAGGTAAATTAAGGGAATTCAAACTTAGGTCTCCTAACAATCTGCTTTTTGCTCTCGATCAGAACTTCTCAACCCTAGCTCCACGTAAAGAGCCTGAAAATACAAGAAGTCATAAGGTTCTACACTGCAGCTCGATTTGTAACGGCAACATGCTGGAAATGACCGAGAAAGAGTTATGGCACATCTGCATGATGAGGTGGTGAGCAGCTATGAAAAGGAGTGAGAAGTCTCTACCTGCACAAGCGAGCAGTCTCCAGGAGTCAGTGAAAATCAAGCTAGGTGTGTGGTCTGCTACGTTTATTTAAGAATGGACAGGATGATGTATTTCCTGGTGAGAACCTCTACATCATACTTGTCCTCACTTCTTTATTACAACTTTTTTCCTAGTAAAGAAGAAAATGATAGAGCAAGTACCTATAACTTAAAAGAAATTTAGCTTATCAGCAAATTATAACTCATAGAAAAGAACTAGGAAATTTTACTGTTTTCAGTAATCATGTTGTTGATAACAGTTGATTTTGTCATTTGGAGACTGTTGTGTTTAATAAGGGGTAAAACTAATTAATAATTTTAAGCCAGGCTTTTTTTTTTTAAACGGGAGGGAGGTATTATACATGTAAGACCGCTGAGGTAAGTAAAAACCCTTTAGTCCAGAATTTGAAGTGGAAGTATGGTATAAATTTATATTTTTTCTTAAAACATAAAACATTTCCCAGGTCTGTCCACTAAAAAGGCCTAGAAATAATCACCAACTCAGCAGCATCAAGCACTCTTAGCAACTGCATTGTGGCCTCTATGTATATTACTTTGCATCAAAGCAACCTGGGGCCTACTAGGGAAATGGATAATCTTAGTGTGGGACAGGAATGTACACACGAGCCTCCAGCACTGTGTCACGCAGGAGTGCAGGGATGGCAAGGACCTCTCAGCAGGGCTCACGAGTGAAACTGAATAGGCTCCCACTGGCCAAGGTTAGGATACTTTGAGCAGAATCAAAGTAATAATGGCAGTGGATTAAAACACATAAACTATGTTTATATTTTGAGTTATTGATGATACTCTTAATAGCAACAACTACAAACCTTTGGTCCTGTTTGGAGGATGCTGGTGAACCAGCTCCTTGTTTTAGAAACTGGTACATGAGGAGAAGATCTCAAGCATTTATGTTGCCTTTCCTATTTGAACTGTGTCTCAGGTAGCCACATAGTAAAAAGAAGTTTCTTCTAATAGAAGCATTCTAGCTAACATAAGTAGGAATCATGGAGTGGGAATATTATTGTTTTGAGAGCCCAAATAAATTTAATGAATCTAGGCAATGATTGTTAATGACTAATATGGCAAAAAATGAGGTGACCAAACATTAAATATCTTTGATGGGAGTATACAATACCACTTATGAAGTAGTCTTATCAAATAATTGAAATGTGAGGTTTTATTAGGCCTCCGTATCTAATGACTAATTTATAGGAAATACAGGGACAGAGTAACATATTAAAACCACGCCATAGGGATTCAATCAGCAAAATCCAGATGGTGAGAAGCTCCACAGGACACTTGTCCTCGTTTCTTCATAAAAGAAAAACAAATTGCATAATAAAGAGAAAGAGCAGGAGCTTACAGACTAAAAAAATTGGGGGTAGATATGTCAACAAATTTTAACACATGGAACTTATTTACATTCCAGTTGAAACAAATGGTTAAAAATATATTGAACAATAGAGGAAATTAGATTTTGTCAGATTATTTGAGGAATAATTTTAATAAAGAGAACTTCTTCTTTTTAGAATCTTTATCATTCAGAGGTTCATCTAAAGTTTGACATCTGGGAGTTGCTTCAAAATAATTATATTTGGGTGCCTGGGAAGTGGGTGGGGGTGGAGGTAAAATAAGATGGGTTCTGAGTGGTTAATTACTGAAACCGAGTGAGGTAGTATGGTGCTCTATGTTGCATATTCTTAACATTTTCTATATAAAGAGTTACAAAATTTATGGAGAAAGAATTCCTGTTGAATTGCCTGCGGTAATGCCTGGGATGTTTTGCTTTTGTTTCGGTTTGAAAGCTCCCTGCATGATTTTAATGTGCAGCCCAAATTCTTGAACCTCCTTTAATTTTCCTTAACCTTTCCCCAGGGGGCTTGGAATTCAGGCCCGCTAGAGATACCTTGTGCTGGGGAAACAACCCCTCTTCTGTGATTCATCTCATCTTACGTTCTTTCAGTTACCTCAGTTCCAGGGTTGCAGGATCTATTTTTCTATTAGTTTTTCTAATTTCCCCAGCTGGTTTGAAACTTCAGGAAGTTAATAGCCATTTTGTATTTGACTTATTTTGCCCTTGAGGCCTCTGAGAATGACTGCCAATAATGAGCTGACCCAATTTTAGAATCCGGGTGTGGTTCCTAAGAATTCACTGCCTCCTTTGCTAGAAGAGGCAATGCCCATGTTCACGGGCATCTGTGGGCCAATCCTTTCAAGTCAATTTCAGGATGCTGGTTGCTCTGCAGGGAGAACCACAGTCTCTCCCAGGCATCAGTGTGCAATGTGGGGGAGGCAGGTGGTATGAGCTGTTCCCTAAGGCTTCTTCCATCCACCTGTTTGAGTGTTCTGTCAGGCCAGGAGAATCCTTTTGGGAAGCTACTTCCCTGCCTCGGGTTGGGGGATTTTTAGGGTAACGAGCAATGGTATTTCAGAGGTTTCCTGCTCAGGGCTCCCAGCCTGAGTAACACAGCTGGTCTACACAGGGGAGCTAGGCCTCAAACCCAGCTGGCCTAGCTCTGACTGAGCTCACTCTCCTGCCCATTTGTTACAGGGCGACCTATCCCTTCACTGGCTCATTCACCAGACACAAACACACATATACATTTATGTACATGTATACATGCACGTACAGACACACAAGCACACCCAGAATTTCAGATACAGTGTCAGGGCTTGAAGTTCCAATGTCAAATAAGACAGACAAGCTCTTTGTTTTCATCATACAGGATGGGGAGGCATATGGGTAGGCTTGTGGTTGGCAGAGATGAGAGTTCCAGATAGTGTCAGAAAATGTGGGTGAGGTGTTCAGTGGATCATTTAAAGTTCAGTTATCATCTGAAGTCCTTTTTTTTCAAATCCTCACCCAAGGACATTTTTTCAATGCTGTTAGAGGGAGAGTGGAAGGGGAAGGGAGAAACAGTGATGTGAGAGAGAAGCACCAATCAGTTGCGTCCTGTATGTGCCCAGACTGGGGATTGAATCTGCATTCCGGGTATGTGCCCTAACTGGGAATCGAACTCACAACCTTTCCATCACAGGATGATGCTCCAACCAAATAAGCCACACCAGCCAGGGTATCATTGAAATCTTGACCCAACCTTGAAAACAATCAAATTATTGCTGTTTCCTTCATTTTCAAATATGCCAGATAATGTGACTTAATTAAAAGAGACCATTGCAATAGCCAAATTACAGCAGTGGTTATCCAAGTGAGGTCCCTGGATCAGCAGCATCAACACCATCTGGGAACTTGTTGGAAAAGTGAATTCTGAGGCCCCACTCAGACATATTGAATCAGAAACCCCTGGGGGTGGAGTTCAACAATTTGGATTTGGGGAAGTCCTCTGGGAGATTCAAACGCACGGCCAGACGGAGAACCACTGTGGTAAGCCACCTTCCCTCGGCGGGACTCTCAGACTCTTTTCAACTCTGGACGATTCTGATACCCTCTCACCTTTGAGAACTTCAATGTTTATAAAAGGATCCTTTATACCACTACCTCACATGTCCTGACTCACACCTGGGAAACAGAGTCTCTTAGTTCGCATCGTTTCTAGCCTTTATAATCTACCTCGTGGACTTTTCATTGGGCTGTCATTCCAATGAAACATTTGTTTGATTTTTGTCTGCTGTTGCCATTCCACCTCCTCCCCCGTCTGTCTGTCTGTCTGTTTGTCTGTCTACCCATCTGTCAGCTGTCTGTGTGTCTCTCCACCTGTTTTGTTCTGTCTGTCCTAGAATAGGACATCTGCCCATCTGTATACCTGTCTATATCTCTATTATTTGTATATCTGTGTATGTATTATCTATCATCTATCTATCTATCTATCTATCTATCTATCTATCATCTATCTATCTATCTATCTATCTATCTATCTATCTATCATCTATCTATCTATGATAAAAGGGAGTGAAAAGGCAGTGAAAATAAAGGGGAAAAAGGGTCTGAGTACATTTTTTAACCTCTAGAAGCTTCAGATTCTTCAAATGTCAAAGGTGTGTGTGTGTGTACATGTGTGGTTGTGTGTAACATTATTGTTCCACACAAATAGTAGAAGGCTTTAGGGTGAGTACATACTGTATGTCATAACAGTTTCTGGTGTGTGTAGGAGGTGGTCAGTCAATGCTAATAGTTGCTGAAAGGATTAATGAAGGAAGAAAGCAAGAGGAGTGGGCGAGCAGGAGGGCAGAGGAGCAGAGGAGAGACTGCAGGAAAGGCCTGTGCACATCCAAGGGGGACTGACTTGAACTACAGGACAGGTGGGTGGGGCCAGGGTGGCCTGGGTTAGTGTAATGACTGAGGATTCTGTAGGGGGTGTTAAAGGTGGGAGAGCCAAGTGGCATTATAATAAGGTGCTTCAGAAATAAGAGGGGAGAGCACTTTTTATGGCAGTAATGAAAGAACCTAAATGCATGTTTCTTCAAATGAATTGCATGTTTATGTTTCAGAAATGGAGCTGTGCCAAGACTGCCTGGGGACCTTCTCCCACAACCTACCCACCCACTCCTGACCAAGTTGTGAAAATATATACCTGTTTCTCTCTCCAAGTCATTCTACCAGCTAATTATCTGTGAAGATTAAAATCATGAACTGAAACTCCAAAGCTTTTTATGGGCATTAGGGGAGTATTAAATAGGAAGATTGGAAGCAAAATTACAGTTCCCCAATAGATTTTGGGGGGATTGATAAAAATCTGCTTTTAATTAAAAATATAAAGCAACAAGGCCCCCTATGAACAAACAGGGAAGTCTTCAGGGCTTAATCCCATGTGAAAATGTCTACAGTTGTCTGCTGGGATCTCAGCCTCTGCTGCCTGGTCTGTGGGCCTCTGGGACAAGTGATTGATGGGCTGGCTGGATTTTCGGCTGAGAGGCCTTGCTAAGAGATACACGAAAACAGAGGCTGTAATGCAGCTCATAAGATGAAGTAATGGGCTTGTCTCTGTCTAGGTCAGGAATTTTGCCAAGCACTGTGTTTTAAATAAAATGAGGCTTTTGTGGTTCTTGGCATGGGCCTGCCAGTGCAGGCTAACTTTGGCATCTGTGTACTGGGCTTTCTCTAGAATGTGGCTGAGGGTTGATGCAGACTTAGGGGCTACCCAAGGGCAAGGATACTGGGCTTGGGGAACCCTCTTTACCAAGCCCATTCCTCTCTCAGTAAAGGCATCACTCACTCGCTCAAGCGCAAAACCTAAGAATCACGCTGGATTCCTCCCCTGCTGCACACAGAATGAACTTTTTTTGTGTGAAGTCCTCAGCAGAAAAGACAGTACAGACCAATGCTTAAAACAAGGCCTGGGAAACCAGATGGCATGGCCTTGAATTCTGGTTTCTACCACCTGTTAGCATTGTGGGCTTGGCAAGTAATTTATCCTCCTGATGGCTCAGTTTTCTCAGCTATAAAATGGGAATAATGGTACCTACTTATGCAAATTTTTGAGAATTAAATTGATGTAAATATAGTACTTAAAATAGTATCAATACTATACATGTAAGTCTTGGTGTACATATATATATATGTTACTATGCTTATAATAGTTAGCTACTGTTGTTATTTGTGATTATTATTCTCATCACTCACCCTTGCTCTTAAAATCCCCAGACTTCTCCCTTGTCCCCCAAGGTCATGCATAATGCTAATCTCTCTCTGTTTCTCAAACTTGTCAAGTTCTCTCTTTCATAAAGCCTTCGTGCTTTTTTTTTTTACTTCACAATACACCCATTTATTTAATCACTGTAGTCAATCCTACTACTACATTGTATTCTAAATTTTTTCTTTATTCTTCAGATTCTTGAGCTTATGTATATCATCAATCTTCAAAATCATTCTAACCATTTGTATTGCAAGATATCTATTGCTTTTTGCCAACCAGGGTTTCTATGACATGTTGTTGCTTCATATCATTTGTACCCTTGTGCGAAGAGTCAGTCCCAAGAGCAGGGTTCATCTCCTTCACTTGTCTGGCTCTGGATTGGATTCATGCCACTGTTCTCAGAAAGAGCCTTGGGTATGACCTCCACAGCATCCGTGAACGCTTGTGGACATAGTGCTCCAAGGTCATGCACTTTGCTGCTTGGCTAACTGAGAGAGCACAAGGGATCCCAGCAGCGTGTCTGCCATACACCACACCGTTAACACGGATGAGGTTCTGGATGATGCACGAAGCAGTGTGAAGGGATTGCTTTCCGCCCTCAGTGATCATATTATTTCCTCTTCTGATGAAAATGCTTACAGCTCTAGAGTTCTTACATTGCTTGATGGCCAGCGCCCAGCAAAGCCCAGCTTCTCAGCTGTGGGTTCTGAAAAGTGCAGGGTGGTCTGCCTGCCCTCTATCACAATGGCTGAATTTCTCAAGTTGTTCTGAAGAGGTAAATGATTTGTTAATAGTCAGAGCGCCACTGGCAAATAGTTAGGTTAGCATCTTTAATTTGCTGAATCATCCTGTCCGACTTCTCTCTTTTGTATTTCTAAAGGGCTTTAAGGTCTTCCACAGAGGTCATGCCCAACTTATGCTTTGTCTTTGGTTTTGGTGGTTTATTTTCATTTATTTATTTTCTTTCTTTAGGTACTTTTATTGTATTTTTTAGAATATTTTATTTATTTATTTTTAGAGAGAGGGGAAGGGACGGAGAAAGAAAGGGAGAGAAACACCAACCAATTGCCTCTCACGTGCCCCCAACTGGGGACCTGGCCCACAACCTAGGCAGGTGCCCTGACTGGGAATCAAACTTGCAACCTTTTGGTTTGCAGGCTGTTGCTCCATTCACTGAGCCACACCAGCTGTAGCTGTCTTTGGTGGTTTAAATGGACATTTGAGAACTGCAATCTTAGCATCTTCTACTTGTGTTGGCATTTTTGTGTAAGTGAAATCCTCGTCCATGATCATGCTCTTAATAGTTAGTGTCCTCCAGCCTTCTGCCCACTTTGACTTCTACTATGGTGAGTTCTAAGTCAATGTCTCTGCACTGCATACTGGCCACAGTGAGGAAAGCATCCACGGCAATCTCGGCCATTTGTTGGGGATAGGTGTTGGCCACTCTGGAGCCCAGCATGGTTTATTCAGTCTGAATGAGGGTCTCAGTGTCCTTCACATTGACAAGGACATGATCATTGATCTTGTCCAGGTGCTTAGCAATGTGGGTGGCCTGCTCTTAGCCATTGGTGACCCAGAGCTGGTCAATGCCATGATCCAGCAACTGCTTAGCTTCTTCCAACAAGGTGCCAGCCAGCACAGACACTCCTGTGGTTCCATCTCCAACTTCTTCATCCTGTGATTTGGGCAGTTCAGCTACGAGCTTGGCAATCTGATAATCATCATCCATCATGCTCAAAATGGTGGCACCATTATGATAGTCACATTGCCTTTATTCACTACTATTTGGTCCAAGTGATGTTCTCTTTGTGTTTCCTACAGTCTTTGCTGCCATCATATGAGACTTGAGGGCCACACGTCCCATAAGATGAGACTTGCAGTCCTGATCCTTGGTGGTGAGGGAAGGACTCCTAAAGCATTCAAAGGTGGGTGTCCCTACAGATGCCAGGGTGCAGCAGCAGGAGTTACTTTCCCACAACCAGCAGAGACCACTGAGCCTTTGTACTTTTATTTCTTCAGTATGAAGTGCTCCATCCTATTCCTTCTAAGAGGTATTTTGCTGGGAGGTTTTTTCGGACGTTTCTTCAAATATCATGTCCTCAAAGATACCTTCCGTTTGCAGGCTGTTATTTAGACTCCCATACCCCACATGGGTTCAAGGTGCATTTCATCTTATAGATGGGCCCATTTATCCCTCCCTAGGTTTATATAGGAAATTCCTGTCTGGCTGAACCTCCAGGTTGGAAAGTAAGTGGGGTCCCCAGAGAGGGTGTGGCTGGTTGGCCTCCTCTTCCATCAAGATCACATGGCAGCCATTGCAGAGCATGGACTGGACAGAAAGTCCATCCAGAGAAGCTTGCTGAAGCAAGAGGGGAAAATGAATATGTGAGATTTTCCTAAACTTGAGCAGGAGGTCTGGGCTGGCTTCCTGTCCCTCACAGGTTCCTTAATTGATAGGTTCTCTGGGGAAGCTCTCTCTGCTATGTAGGGGAAGGACAATTAGATAGATCCAACAGCCAGTGCAAAGTCCCTGCGGCAGAAGTGTGCTTCGTGTGCTTGAAGTCTAGCAAGAAGGCCATGTGTCTGGAGTGGAGGGAGCAAGAGGTAGAGTTGTATGAGGGCAGGCCACAAAGGTAAAGGAGGCCAAACCACACAGGGCCTTATAGAGCATCACCAGAACTTTGGCTTTTATTCCCAGTGACACGGGGAGCCACTTGCGGATTTTGAACAGAAGAGTGATATACTGAGCCTTAGATCTTTAAAGGATTGCTTTGGCTGCTGTGCTCAAAATATCTGGTCAGCTAATTAAGAGATGGCCCTTTAAGATGTTTGTAATCTAATAATGGCAATAAGATTGGCACATATATAACAATAATACAAGACAGAAAGTAGAAAATGCAGTGAAAGACACCCAGATCTTTGGAGGGATCTCCTAAAGAGGATTGAGAGATTGATCTCAGCTGGGCTGAGGGGAAGGTGGCATTGTAGTAGGTATTACAGAGGAAGGACCACTGATATGGGCCTTAAGATGGGTAGGATCTGAACATGGAGATCTGGTCGTAGGATTGGCATTGTGGGTCCTGGTGTGTGGAACAGAGTGAACCCAGTAGTCTAACAGCTACCACCTGGGCCAGTGGGTACCAGACTGTGGAGTGCATGCCTATCACCAAGGAGCTGGTTCATGCACAGTGACTTCATCCACGTTGTTCACCTACTGTGTGCTTGGCACATAGGAAGTGCTCTTTAAATATTTCTGAAATAAAAGAATCCAGAGGACTTGGCTACTGATTGTATGGGCAGGGGAGAAGAGAGAGAAAGAAGAGGGAAGTAAGGATAAACCCATGGATTACAGTAAATACTCAATTAATGAGTGATACTCAGGGGACACAGGAAGTAAAGGAAAGATACAAAGCAAACAAGATACAACTAAGCAAAACAAAACCGAGAAAATAAAGAGCAATTCAATTGAATGACAAAAGACTAATCATTCACAATAGAAGGCCTGGGTTCTGACCCCCAGAGCTTCCAGACCTGTGGGGCTAGAAGAGCTTAGTTTTCTACGGTAGTTAAGAATCCCCACCCTAGAGCCAGATTTCTAAGGTTCATATCTCGGTTCTACCTCCTACTAGTTGTATGATCTTGGACAGAGTATTTCACCTCTGTGCATCAGTTTCCTGGGGTAGCTGTGAGAATAACACAAAATAATACAGTCATGTACCTCTTAATGATGAGGAAATGTTCTGAGAAATGCATCATTGTCTGAATATTGCAAAGCACACTTACACAAACCTGGATGGTATCGCCTACTACCCGCCTAGGCTCTGTGGTATAGCCTGTGGCTCCCAGGCTACAAACCTGTACACTGTGTTTCTGTACAAAACAACACGAGGTTAAATCAAGCACAAGAGAAAATGATGCAATCAGGAGATGCAGTAACACAAGACCTGAGGCCTACGCCCGTGTATCATGGCATACTGTTTTACAGGAAACTCATTTCTTCATAAGCAGAAAGAGCACACGGGAAAGCAGCAACAAAAAGTATGCTGTAGCAAATACATAAACCAGTAACATAATCATCTGTTGTCATTATCAAGTATTGTGCATTGGACATAATTGTATGTGCTATGCTATTGTACAATTGGCAGTGCAGTAGCTTTGTGTACACCAGCATCTCCACAGACATGTGAATAGCGCATTGCACTGTGATGTTACAATGGTTATGAGGTCACTAAGCCAGAGAAATGTTCACCTCTGTTATATATAATATTACAGCACCACCATGGTATGTGCTGTCCATCATGGACCGATACATCGGTATGTGACATATGACTGTCCTTGCATAGGCTTATAGTAATACCTAGCACAGAACACATGTCTGATACATTTAGCTGCTACTTTTATTGTTATTATAAAGGAAAAAAGGGAGTCCCAGTTCAAGGAGGGGAACAATGAGACAGCTGCATGGGGGCTGGGTGGAGCTGGTGGGCACCATGGGCTGTGGCCACAGGTCGCACCCACTGGCTCTGTCTGCCTTCAAAGCTTTGGTCCTAGGACAGAATAGTGGGGCCAGGCATTCTGTGGGGCTGGGGAGGGGGAAGTGGCAGCTTTTTGGGGTGCCAGGGGAGAGAAGAGGAGAGTAAGTGATGGTGAGGAGAAACAGATAGAATTTGAGCTCTGAGGACACCAAGAAAATAAATGTTCCACAGTGAAGGTTCTTCTTGAAGGGAGCAGAACAAACCTGCCTGGGGAAGGGCAGCAGCTAAACTTCCTGATGCCTGGGGGTTGCTTGGTGGAAAACACTGCAGAACTGCGATTTCAACCATAGTCCGAGCAGATGGATTCAATAAGCCCACGGTTATTTACATCAATGCAAAGACTGTGTGTGTGTATTTCTGGCTCCTGGGGTCTGGAAAGGAAAAGGAATGATTGAAATGAGAAATGTGCTGAAAGGAAAAAAATGGGTAATCTAACAAATTATGCTTAACATAATCCCTTTCATCCCAGGGCCTCTGTGTGCTCAGTGAGCGGACTGGTAAACCCTCTGAAGATCTGCCCCATACCAGCTGGAATCCAAGGGGAGGGCCCTGGGAATCGCTTTCTTGTGGTCAGTGGACAGAGGGCTGAGTGGTAATGGAGGAACGGCAGAGAGATGCCTACTGGAATGTGTGCTGGTGTTGAATCCCGTCCCACCCTTCCCTAGCTGTGTGACATTGGACAAGACCAGAACCAATCAGTGCTTCAGTTCCAGCATCTGTGAAGGGAGCAGGGTAATCCAACATCCCTCATGGGTGTTTGGGAGAATTAAATGAGTTATGATATTCACATGCTTAGAACAGTGCCGGGCATTATCAGCATAGTTACTATTAGAGTTGACGAAGTTCCATTTAGTTCTTTGATGGAGGAGCCTTCTCTGCATCCTTCACGTTATTGCTGCAGCAGCATCTTCAAGGGAGGGTAGCACTCACAGACCAGGTTTGTGTTGGGCTCTTTCCAGGGGTTGGGAATAGGCAAATGCCGCCTGATACTGTTCCTGGCTGGGGCAGCAGAGGGGATATCTAGTACCTTAAGAAGCACACTGAGCCAACTCAAGCCCCCAGAAGCAGGGGCTGGGCTGGGCTGGCTTAACAAGGGAGTGGAGGCTGGCTGAATTGCATGTTTGAGGCATGCAGGGTGCTCTGGTTATTGCTGTGGCTTTAAAAACCACAGTAAATTTCTAGCCAACACCTGTCTGCATGTTCAGGGGAAATGCCCTCTTTCTCTCCAGGCAAGGGAGTCTGGCAGCTGACTGCCTTCCCCTCATGAGCCTTGCACTTTGGCTGCGGCTGGGGAAAGGGCTGTGTCAGAACCAGTGGGAATGCCCACCAGAGTGGCCGTGGAGGAGAAGGCCTGGCTGAGGCTCCATAAATTTCTTAGTTTCTACTTTTCTCAGGGGAGAAGAAAAACATTAAAAGAGCGTGTAGGGTTTTCTAGGTCTGTGAGCGCCCTGTCCAGAGCTCTCAAGTGTTCCTTATGAATCAGCCTCCCCAGACTTAGTGCCAAGAACATGGCTCTTGAGATAAGGCCTGGCACCTCCTCAAACGGAGCATTTTAAGAGCTCTTGGATGTTGCAAATGCTTCACCAGAGCCTCACCATGGGAAAGCTGCCTCCTGCCAGTGTGCCATCCTCAGATTCCAGGTGCTCGGAAGCTGGACCCTGCTGTCATGCCACGGTGTGTCACTTGGAACCACTAATGAGCTAGGGATCATTAAGCCAAGGTCTGGGTTTTTTCCTCATCTCTCCTCGCAATCCTGGATGGTAGAAAGGCTTTTATTTGTTATTTTTTTGCTGGGTAAGGATGCTGGCTCAATTGCTCAGCTTCAGCTGCACAGTCAGTGGTGAACCGGCATGCAAGTAGTCTTCCATTAAGAAAGCTCTGTTGTGTGCATGCACCTGCCTTGTCCAGGTGACAGGTTTCTACTTTGAGGGGTTTCTACCTACAAGGCGTGCCCTCTAACTCAGTCATGAATCCCCAGCAGTGCCTGGCACCCGACAGGCGACGGATACCTGCACAAAAACTGGCTCTTTGGCAGAACAGAACAAAGGAGAGGGATGCAGAGGTGACCGTGAAGGGACAGGGGTGGGGTGAATGAACGCAACTTTGGGACTGGTTCGACAAGGGTCTGGCCACAGGGGAAAGGAGAGCATGCTGTTCAAATGACAGAGCCCAGCGGACAGGAGTAAACTCTGATTCCATCCAGCTGTTTTCAAAAAAGACTTCTAAATGCAGGGCTGTGGGGTGCAGGGTGAATCCCTGGAGAGTGACATTTCTCAAAGTTGGGTGAGTGACAGGGCTTTGGTACTAAATGATTTATCCCACCAGGCAGGAGTCTAGGCAGCACGGAGGCTTTCAAGGCAGAGTCCTCACCTCAGAAATATGGGTCTGGCAGGAGTTTGATAAGGAGGGCAGACCCCAGACAAGGTGGCTGGGGTTTGAGAGGTCTTGTTATAGACTGAATGTGTGTGTCTTCCCCCATTCACTTGTTGAAACCCTAATCCCCTTTGGAGGGTAAGATTAGGGTTAAACGCGCGATCATGAGGGTGAGCCCGCATGATGGGATTAATGCTTTTTAAGAAGAAAAAGAGACAAAAGCTGTCTCTCTCTGCCTTGTGAGAATACAGAGAAGATGGCCTTTTGCAAATAAGAGACTATATCCTCACTAGACACTGGATCTGAGGACATCTTGACCTTGGGCTCCCCAGTCTCTAGAACAGGGAGAAATACATACCTGTTGTTGAAGCCACCCAGTCTGTGGTATTCTGTGATAGCAGTTTGAACTGATGAAAGCAGGTCTGGCCCTAACACACTGTTGATTGGCAAGTCAGCAATGAGGAGCAGTCCTGCGGATGGCACAAGGACAGTGGGGATTGGGGAAAATGCAAGCACATGCAAACTGGACCTAGGGCACCGGCTCAGCTGCAGACTTCACACCTATCATGTGTACACATCGTGTGTGTGTGTGTGTGTGTGTGTGTGTGCCTAATGTACTCCTGAGGGTTCTACAGCTGCCCAGCTTTCTAGTTCCTAGGCTCATGAGAATGTACAAACTCCCCAAATGGAGCCGAGGTTCGCTATGCTCCTCGGGACCACGCATCTATATCCTCCAGAGTCTCTTCCTCCTCTTTGCTCTGCTGCCCTGTCCAAACCCCGGGTCTCATTTAGCTGATGTGAGAGACACATTTGGTCTATTGCCTATATCCCTTTGGCCTGGGGCATTTCTGGGCACTTCAGCCCCAACTACCAGCACTCCGGCTGGTTGTCTGAGAGTTACCTCATGACATTCAAGGCCTTTGTGATTTGCTTTTCCAGCATCATTTCCACCCACACATTCCAGAAATATCAGCCTTATTTCCATTCTCTGAAAGTTCTCCTCACTTTCCTTTTGGATAGCATACTTTCCTCCACGTTAGTGACTGCCAGAGAATTCATAATCCTCCAGAGCTGGGCTCAGCCATCTCCTCCCCGTGTTAGCCTCTGGTTGCTCATGTCCCTGTATCTGTATAACACTTTGTCTACAGGTCATTGTGCAAACACTCATTCAATCAACTCTCACATGTGCTGGGTGCTGGGGTTATGTGTGTATTGTCTGTTTTCTTTATTAGTTTGCATGCTTGTTTGTTTTTCTTTAACCATGAAATTGTGAACTCTGCAAATAAATGGAACATGCCTCCCAGTGTGTAGCAGGGTTGGGGTGTGTGGCAGATGTTTAGTAAACCTTTGTAATTCAAATGGAAATAAAAAGATTGTCTTCTGGGCAAGAAGAGAGTCACCTTGTGCCTCATATGAATAATCAGATTCTGTTGATGTGGAATACAGTATAAGATGCACTTACCACTAAAACATTACTGAACGTACTTTAATCTCTCTTGGATGATTCGAAAGCTCTCTAGAATCTTGTAGGGTTGCACGGTCATCAATGCAAGCGCCAGTTCCCATTGCGTGGCACTGCCAGGAAGCTTGACAGCATTCTGAAGAAATCAGAATTCTTCTTTTTTAAACCAACAATTTGCTGAAGTGTTTTTAAAAGTGTATATTATAATCAAATCTTGATTAAAAATTGTTTTTGGACAGAGCAGGTTAAGTCTAGTGAGCTGTTGGGCGGATGAGAGTATAATGAATAGGGTTATCTGGGAGAGGAGCTCATACGCTCCAATTCTTGCTCACTGCAGGTAGTTAAGGTTCCTGAACCGAAAAGCAGCAACCACATCTTGGAACAACTGCACCAGTGTCACCAGGACCGTAAGCTGGCATGGGGCACGGACACAACTGTTCTTGCTTTGCACGAGCAATGCTGTGCACGAGGGAGTCCTCGGGTCAGATTGGAAGATTAAGTGGTGTCTCTGCGTTGGGAACTGCACTCTCTTTAGTCCTGAACTGGTCAGCTGGGTAGAGCATGACTGAGCTGAGGGGCTGGATACCTTAGCAAATCAGCAAACACGAATATAACCTCTGTGATGTAAAATAATCCACTGGACCTGTTTCGGTCTCAGCTCCGACATGTGAAGGGCATGGAAATCATCACTGCCATCCTCAACAACAACAGCAACAGAAGTGGAACAAAATGAAAATTAATGACTTTTCCAAGACCCGTCACCCCCGCTCCCCCCAGAGAACTTAGGTTGCCAGGCAAACTGCCACCTTCAGATCTGGGCAGAAAGGCAAATCCCACAAGTCACAGCCCAGGGTGATTTATCTGAACCTGAAGTGAAGCCACTGGGGCCATAAACCAGTAGACATGCTTACAATGGCTAAGTGTGAACTTGCCTGAGAGTGAGAACCTCCTGCACTGGGTGGTCACAACATTCACAGAAGTGCAATGAATGCTGGAAGTGTCATCGGGGGGGCAGAAGTCGGGTCTACTTTGTTACAGGCTATTTGTACTACAGGTGAAATGGTGTGGTGTTATTTGAAGGTGCACTTAGATTGGTTAAAAAGGTATATTGGAAACTCTAAAGCAACCACTAAAAGTTAAAAAAAAGAAGTCTGATTGATATGCTAGGAGATGAGATAAGGTGGAATCATCCAACACGCTCAGTTAAAACCACAGAAGGCAGAATGAGAGGGGGAAAAAAAACCCCAAAGAACAAATGTAACAATAACAAGCAGTAAAAGTTAGACGTGGTAGAAATTAATCCAACTCTATCAATGGTCACTCTAAATGTGAATGGTCTACCTTAACTTAATGAAATCTGCAAAGAACCTTCCAAATAGAGGTTGTGGGAGTTAGGTCATGGGCATACCTTTTGGGGGCGCCATGACTCAACCAACCAAAAAGGGGTTTAGGCCAAATAAACTCCAGATCTCACTCGGCTCCCGAAGTCTCTGACACATAAATGACAAAGGGCAACTCTCTGTACTATATGAAGAATGAATCCAAGTGGGTGAGGTAAATATCGACACCTCAAGAGGTAAACAGACGATTCATGCACACAGTAGAAAGATGCTCCAGTTTGTAAGCAGACTTGCATGGAAGTTCTGCCTTCCTAATGTCAGACAGATACAAACTAAGATGACTATTAGATTTTTGAGTCTAAAAACAACTAAAACCCAGTGCTGGCACAGATGTGATGAAACTGAGGCTTACATGTGGACTCACCATTTATTCCCATGGATTGACTCACAGTAGACATTTATTATGTTGGAACTGCTGTTGGGTGCCTTGATTGGCAAAACTTTTGGGGAGAAAAATGTGGCAACATATTCCAAGAACCTTAAACATAAAGGTATTCATTGGCTGAAAAAATGTGAAAGTTCTAAATATCCCAATTTCAAAAAAATGTCAGAGTGGATTAAAATATAAAGCAAAATCCAGTGATACATTGTTTACAAGAAACCCACTTTAAACATAAAGACTCATATTAAAAGTAAAGACACGGAGAAAGACACACTATGCTAACGCCAGCATAGTATGGAGAAGTTGTTAATTTCAGACAAAAGCCGACTTCAGAACAAGGAAAATTGTCAGAGATAAAGAGGGACATGGCATAATGATGCTGTCCATTCTCTAAGAAGATATAACAGCCCTAAAGGTGTTTGCACCTAATAGCCTTTCAGAATTGTGAGGCAAAAACTGATAGAACTGCAAGGAGAGGTAGACAAATCCTCTATTACAGCTGGAGCTTCAGCATCCCTCTTTCAGTAATTGGTAGATCAAGCAGGAAGAAAATCTGTAAGGATGTATTTGACCTAAAATAACCTGCTGGGTTGCATGGAAAACATTCTTTTCTCTTGTCTTTTATTTCCTTAACCTGTTTGAAAAGTCTGAAGAGACAGTCATAGGGTAAGAGTCTAGCAACACTATTGGAATTTAATTTGTTTTAAAAAAAACCCACTGGTTCTATTAGAGCAAACAAGTATCGCCCCTTCAGCTTACAAGATAAACAATGATATTTATATGAGTTTTCACTTGTATAATCACTGCTTCATTTCAAATGACTTCAGTGTCAGTGTTGGGGGCGGGAGAAATGGGTGAAAGGGGTCAAAAGGTACAAACTTCCAATTATAGAGTAAATAAGTGCTGGGGATGTCATGTGCAGCCTGACGATTATAGTCAATACCATATTGCATATTTGAAAGTTGCTAAGACAGTAGATCTTAAAAGTTCTCAGGAGAAAAAAAAATGTAGCTATGTCTGGTGACGGGTTAACTAGACTTCATGGCAGCAATTGTTATGCAATACACAAACACTGGATCGTTAGGCTGTACACCTGTAACTAACACAACGCTATATGTCTATTACACCTCAATAAAAAAGTACTTTGGTGTGCCTCAGTGCATTTGATCCTCATGACCAGTGTCTGTAAAATGGGTATGGAACTATGCACCAGGCAGGCAGAGCAGGCGTGTCCAGTTCCACTTTATAGGTCACGTAAGTCAAGTTTCAGAGACATGAAGTGACTTGGCTGCAACTACCCAGATGGGAAGTGACAGATCTGGGTATGAAACCCAACTCTTTCCATTTTTCTCCCACTGTTCCTTCCACCCCACTAGGTTTCCTCTCAAAATAACTGAGTTTGAGAGTGATTCCTTTGCGTACTGCTATTTTGGACTTCGTGGACACAGCGTTGTGGGCGACACCCCCACCAACACACTCCAACATCTGCACAGCATTCCCTTCCAAAGATGCTCTTTTGAGAACAGCAACTAGTGTTTATGAAGTCATTCTGGGTTTGATGGGATGCTGTCAAGCAGTCAATGCCCCCCCGCCCTCCCTGGCTCTGTCTTCTCCTCTGAACCATTCCCTCCACCCCCACCTCCTACAGACCACTGTGTTTGAGGCTCCCATTCCTTCGAGAACCGTGTCAGAGGAAAAAGGCTTCAGATGCTTGGCTTTTAAGATGCAGTCCTGGTTTAAGTCAGAAGATGTTGGAGAGTACATAGTGTACCAGTGTTTGTTTTTTCTGTTCAAGATGAGATTTTGAAAGAGGGGACTCTCACTGGGGTAGGGGAGAAGTTTGCAAGGCAGTGAGGAGGTGCTGGCACTATATCTTGCCTCTCCTCATGCCCCATTGCCAAAGAACGGTGGCTGCCAGGACCTGTGTGAGCACCTGAGCCTGGAGGCGGTAGCATCTGCTTTGAAGGAGCTTATCCATGGCATGGGACAAGATTAGCTGAAGGAAGAGTCTAGGCTGGAGGATAGGACACCATGCTCCTGGTGGCCTTGAATTAGCAAGGCAAGGGCAGCAGCCACTTCAGGGCTCCTAAGTCAGGGTAGCAGGTGGCTGAGGGAGGGCTGTGGTGGATCCGAAGGCTCACTGTCTCACAGAGGGGAAATGGCCTTGCAGAGCGCAACAGCTCTGGAGCGGAAACTGATGACTGGTTGACCTAGTGGCCATTACCACCCCCTCGTTTCCCCCATCACTGTCCACTTTAATGGTGTTTCCTTAGCTTTCACTGCAGTTGGAAGGTCACACTAATCTCCAGATGTTTGGGGAAGAAAAGAAGCTGCCTTGGAGGGTTCTCAAACTTGAGCATGCTTCAGCATCCTCTGGTAGGCTTGTTAGAGCGCAGATTGCTGATTCTGATTCGTCAGTCTGGAGCTGGGCCGGAGGGTTTGCATTTCTAACCAGCACACTGGTGCTGCTGGTGCTGCTGTTGTGGGGACCGGGTTTGGAGACCAGGCTTGGAGAAGCACTGATTTAACTCACCATGAATCAGGACAATTGTCTGCCTTCAGTGGTGGAACATGATCCTGATACCAGGCCGTGTCTGAGAGAAACACTGGGGGGTGGGATGGAAATTAAGTTTAGTTTAGAAAGACGAAGTTAGAATTTCTTGTCCTCTGTGGAGTTCACGGCTTGCGAATTCATAGTTAGATATCCAGTAGGGTCTCCTTAATTTGGGGAGGGAAAAATGAAAAGTCCAGAGGGAAGCATTAAATGGGTAACGTTCAACTTAATTTACTGTTTATAATTTTTAGATGAGTGAAAATTGATCGTAATTGGCAGCCTGAAGGAGGAAAGCTTAAAAATTCATTAAAGTATCCACAGGTCAAATTCACAGAAAGATGTGCAACAGAATGCCGTCATCACTAGGATCTCAAAGTCCCGTGGCTACTGTCTCGTCTCCCCGTCTCACTCCATTCGATGCGGCAGAGTACAGGTATTTATGCATCTCCTTCCAGTGAGATTTCACCTGCATTGTATGACACATTGTGTGTAAACAAGCTTTCCTAATTGGAAAACAAGGCTTAGTGAAACATAAGGAAATGTCAAGGCACGTTATGCATTTACTTTTAGGACTCAGGTGTGTGCCAAGCACTGGTTGTGGTTTGGGGTGTGCTGGGAGGGGTGCAGAGGTGAATGTGACATCTCCCCAGATGGAGTCTAAATTCCTTGAGCAGAGAAATTCAAATAATGGCTCAAATGCCTTTACGATTAGGTAGAATATGGCAAGTGCAATAAGAGTTATTTAGAAAAGGGGCAGAGGACTCATAGGAGGCCCCTTGATAAATAGGAAAGGCTCATGTTTGAGGGTTCTTTAGTGATGAGGGGATTTTTGACAGTGAAGATGAGACATTTTGGTATTAAAAAGACCTTAAAGTGCATTTATTCCAACGACTCGCCTGAGATTTTTAATTCCTTCCCAGCATCTGTCCAAATAGTCATCTCAGCTGGGCATCCCTTTCTTCATTTGCTCATGCATCTCATGGTTAGCTAAACTGTTGTGTGTTCAGTGCTGAAGCGATGCTGAGGTGAGAATGCCCAGATGCAGTCCCTGCCCTCCTGGTGCTTACAGTCTGGCAGGGGAGACAAGTGAACAAATGGAGAATTCTGAGATTGCCAGGACAAGGAATAAGGGCAATGATCTGCTCTCTGAAGGGGCGGATCCTGAACCTAACAAGATCGAAAGGATGTGAAGCACACACCAGGTGAAAGAAGGGGGAGGAGAGCATTCCAGGTGAAGGGCACTACCTGGGCAAAGGTGTTGAGGCAACAGATCCTGGTAAGAAGTTCTGAAGGGAGCAGAGGAAGCAAGGAGACAGGTAAGAGAGGAAGGTAGGGAGGAGGGGAGTCTAGCAGGAGCAGAGCCTGAGAGGCTGCACTGAGTTGTGCTTTGGTGTCCTAAGAACACTGGGAAGCCTTACAAGGGTTTAAAGTAGGGGTTTGGGTAGAGGCTGAGCAGCGAGGGTGGATATGTGTGGGACACAGGAACTGTGTGTGTGTGTGTGTAGCTGTGAATGAGACAGTCAGATCTGTGTTTTGAAAAGATGATTCTGTTGCATTTTGAAATGGATCCATTGAGAGGTGACTCCCTACCTGTCCATTTTGGACAGACCTGTTGGTCGGAAAATAATTCCTTATAATAAACCATGCATCTTTGGATGTTCAGAGATAACTAGCATGAACCTACATATTTTCTGAAGGCTAAGCAGCCCCTGATCCTACATCTGTTTCTCATTTGACTTCACCCAAAGTTCTCTCACCACCCTGGACTTTTTACTCTGAATCTGCTAGAGTCTGGTCCCTAAAGTGTGAAGTGGGCTCAGAATGAACCCAGAACTACAGTGTGTTTGACTGGAAGGTGCATATCGCCTCTCTGCTTCTGGAAGCTACACGTCTAGTGCGGGCTGACGGTGCGTTCGTTTTTGGGCAGTGAGATCACACCATTGACCTGTGCTGAGCTTCCTGACAACTCTAGCTCCCCAGGCTTTTCATGTAAACGGCGCCTACACATGGCTCCCTCTTCCTGCACATGTGCCTCTTGGACTAAAGGGCAGAACCTTACATTTGCTCCAATTAAATCTCGTTAAACCCAGTTCATCACTATTCTGTCAAAAATGCCTGGAGTCTTTATCAGGCTTTCTAAAATATATGCTGTACTCCCACAAGTTTCCACCCATCAATCTACACATATTTGAATGCCTTTTCTGTGTTAGCTCTGTTCTTGGTATTGAGGATTTAGAGATCTTTAAGACTATCACTGATTTCAGAGAGCACAAAGACACATAAAAAGGCCAATACAATACAGCGCATAGGATGTAATAAAAGAGGCATTGAGTTTACGGTAATAGGTGGAAGTCCCTAATCTAGACCTGGATGATGGCATGGACCATAAGGGAAGATGCTCTCAGTAAATCCTGCATAACAAGCAGGAGAGCAGAAGATGTAGGGTGCATGGCTTTTTGGGCAGAGGGTAAAGGCTCAGAAGCAAGAGAAAAGTATCGTTCTTTGAAGAACCTGCAAGCACTTCAGTGATGATGAAAATCAAGGGTGCTGAGGGGATGATACAGAGGGGTAGGGAGGTGGTTGGCTTTGGGATTGTCATTTGACAGAGCCCTCGGATTTGGTTTAGGGTTCAGAGTCAGGGCTCCTGAATTTGGGGAGGAAGCAAGACAAGGCAAAACAAGGTGAGACCTGAGTCAAGGGGCCCAGGGTACCACGCAACTTGCTGTAACAGGTGTTCAGGTCAAGGTCTTAAGTCCCTTGCCCTGAACCGAAGCACCAGGGATATGGTAATTTTCTGCACTTGGGCATGAGGTCAAGGGCAGATGATTAGTAACGATGTTCCAGTGCCAAGACCTGGGAGGCAAGGCTCTGGCTTCTGGGCAGCACTGGTCCTGAGTACCGGGCTGGGGGGGTGGGGTGCGGCGGGGGAAGGGAGTGGATTTAGACATAAGAAGGATCAAGGCTGCAACTTCAAAACCCACATGTGGCCTGACCTCGAGGTGTCCTGTATCCAATGGAAAAACCAGATGTGAGGCTAATGTGGCCCAGCGAGTTCTTAATGAATCCTTATTGCTTCCTTTTTTAAGTTCTCAAAAAACATTTCTTCTAGAATCTTTCCTGGATCAACATAAGCACACTTGTTTGTACTCCTCTTGGGTTTGGAGGCAGGATCCCAATCTTTTTTTTTTGGTGTTAGAAAATTGGCAAAAGCAAGGCATGGTCTCTGTTTTAGGAGTGAGAGTGAAGGGAGCTTTCAAAAAAAGATACAAGGAATAAGAAGCATAAATGGTAGGTAGAAGATAGACAGGGGGAGGTTAAGAATAGTATAGAAAATGTAGAAGCCAAAGAACTCATATATATGACCCATGGACATGAACTAAAGAAGGGGAGTGTGGGGGGAATGGGTGTGCCGGGAGGGGGTTGGGGGGAGGAGATGGGACAACTGTAATAGTATAATCAATAAAATATATTTTAAAAAAAGAAAAAAAAAGGAACTAGGTAGCCCCTGGAGGGCCCCTGTCCTCCCCACCATGCCGGCTCCCGTGGCCTTTCCCCCACAGTCCCGTAGACCTCCCCAAACTCCAGCAACCAAAGGCTTAGCCCATTAGGGAGTCTCCAGAACTCTGGGCCAGTGCTGCCTTCTGGTTGGCTAGTGCCTTTTCCTTACAGCAGAGGTCCCCAACCACCTGGGGCCACTGACTGGTACTGGTCCTGTGGCCTATTAGGAACCGGGCCACACAGCAGGAGGTGAGCTGTAGGCCAGTGAGCAAACCTGAAGCTTCATCTTGCATTACTGCCTTAGCCCCATTGTCCAACCCCTGCAACTGTAGAAAAATTGTCTTCCATGAAACTGGTCCCTGGTGCTGAAAAGGTTGGGAATTGCTGCCTTATAGCTTGTTTAAATAGAGTTGAATATTGCCCTTGCATTTTTGGAAAGAGGAACTCAACTCATCCATCTTCAGGTCTCTCTCAGCCTTCCCTGCTCCTCTCTCAACAGTCTTGTTAAGAAGTTCTTAGACTCTCTGTGAAATTTAGTCAGTTCAGGACATGTGCACGTTCAGTGTCTGAGTGTTGGGTTGCAGAGTCCACCTCTCCAGAACTCTGGTTCCTGCTTCTCACTATTCATTCTGTCTCATCAGAACAAGAATTCCTGTCTCTGATGGGCATAAAAGAGCAAAGTAGGAGGTGGAAGAATAGAGGATGCTTCAGGGCAGGAAATTGAATAAGCTAATGACCAGAGACATTTGGGAAATGGCAAGAGGCCAGTCTGGATTCCAGGCTTGTCCCAGATGTCCAGAGAAGGGAGGGAGATTTTTATGGGGGAAAATAGTCATTTGGGGTCAATGCACACAGGGTTCTGAGTATCAGGCTAAGGACTTAGGGGTCATTCTGGGGGCCATGAATAGTTAGGGGAGGGCCTCGATTAGAGCAGGAGATGGTGAGCACTGGGCATGTGTAAGGTCGACTGTGGACTGTGGAGGGGCCTGGAGGTGGGAGAGGCATTGGGCGAATCTTTGTATAAGTCCAGGAAGGAGGCAGCTGCAGGCATGAGAGAATGGGCTGGAGACACAGGAGGTGGGCATGGAGGTGACACGCAACTTAGGGTCATGGAACATGAGGAACAACAGCACTGACGGCCGAGTTTCGGCAGCCCCGTGCTCTGCGAAGCTCCCAGCGGAGCTGCTGTGAAACCCATGCTGATTTTGTGTCTAAAATTCATCACACATAGCCAGTTCCAAATTATGTTTGGGTTGAAACTTCTGGTTTCCAACTAATGGTTTATCTCTTTAGGGATTTTTAAACATTCTTCTAATTTTTTTGTAAGCTTCATGAAGATCTGGAGGGCAAATACAGGCATAATTTTAAACCTTTGCACAATTTGACCCCAGTAGAAGCCCTTCCCTCTCTCTCATACTTACACTTTTTTGTGGGGGTGGGGAGAGGCTGGCTGAGATGATGCTCATGCAGACAACCCATTCCACAGCCCACCAAACACACAGTTGCTGCACATCTGGCCCACCCTTTCCACATTCCAGGCATTTCATGTTTATGGGACACTTATGTTTTGGAACTGGAGGGGCAGGGAGGAGAGAGGAGGAAAAGGAAGAACTTCATATGTTTCCTGTTCTCTCTGTCCCTTTACTGGGTTTGGGGTCTTTGGGTGGAGGGTCTGAGATTGGAGGCTGGGAGACCATTCTCCACATGCTTGCAAAGCCCAATCTGGGGACCAGAAGCATCAGCGCTGTCCTGTAGTTTGTACAAATGAAGAATCTCAGGCCCCCCACCACAGAACTAACAGAATCAAAATCTGTCTCTTAATTGGGACCCCCTGTGATTCCTCAGTACTTTAAAGCTTAAGAAGCAGGCTAAAGGTACCCCATAGCTCTTAAATAAGAATGTCTGAGGGTGGGGCCGGCCACTTTTCACAAGATCCCAGGCGATGCTCCAGGTCCTAGGCCACACTTTCAGAAGCAGGCATCTGGAGAATGTGCCGGTCTCCAGTCACAAGCATGGCCATGAGTGATGCGGAGATGGGAGAAGTCTGCATGACACCCAGCACTCCTGGCCAGGCCAGGAAATGGCAACTTAGGGAGCATCTGAGGAAACTCCTGGGAACCCACCTTAGGTCATCACACAGGGACTGTTGACATTACAGGGAATCTCCTTTGAGGGCTGCCAGAAATAACTGGAAGACCCTTTGACAAGGGTTAGTTTTGTTATTGAATAAGTTGGGGAAGGGGCCTGGATTCATTATAATGTGACTCCATTTCACCCTTTCTAATTGGTAAGGACTGACATATTAGAGATTTTTATCTATTTATCGATTGATTGATCAAATGATCTATCTATCTACAATATCTATCTACCTACCTATCATTCACTTACCCACACTTAGATACCCACATACAGTTTATCACTTTGCTCATTGTTAATGAATATTGGCTTGCTGATTTCTGCTGTTCAGAATAATGTGGGATTGGCCACACATTATTAAACTTTCCCACGAGGATGGAAGAAAGCAGTGCCCTAGAGAAACCATATAGCAGGAGTATTTATTCTCCATGCGGGATGGCAATTGCTAAGGGCAAAACCCTGGTACCATTAAGAAATACCCAAAACAGCCACTCATGGGAGGCCACAAAGCTCAGCCCTTCACTTCCAGTTCCCTGGTTGCTTTAAGATTTCTTGATGTGGTTAGAAGCTATGTCTTGAAATAAAGTGTCCTATGTCTTTAGGCTTTGTGGAAATTCACTTAGAATTCCGCGCAGACATAATGTTTGGCTATTAAAATCAGGGTTGCCTTCAATGACAACTGATCCTCATTAGCGAGCACAAACGACCCACACAAGGGCTCAGATCAGCAGCTCCTGGGCTTTGTGCAGCAGCAAATTGGCCCCATTGGAAAGGGCGTGCTAGAATGAGCAGTGCTGTGTAGGAGCTCTTGAGTCATCCCCACCCCCAAGCAGATGCAAGCCCTGCGTGAGTCCCTGGCATTGTGTGATGCAGATGGTTTGATGGGCGCAGCTGCCTGCACAGGAGTGGTGATGTCGTGGATTTCACCCACCCGGAAGAAAGGGAACAAAACAGCCCCACCCCCTTCAGTGACTCTGCTTCTGCCTGTGTTATTACTCCTTCTCTCAGGCTGGAAACATCGCTGCTAACTCTGCCTCTGCTGTCACTGTCTTCCCTCCTGTAGCTGTCATTTGGCATAGCTTTCTTTATCCAGAGGCCTGATGTCCTTTACCAACATTGGGTCAGCAGGATGGGGCAGGAGGGAGACAGGGCAGCCACTAGGGTAGAGCAGGCATGGCTGAGAGCTGACCTAGCTCTGGGCAGTGTCTGAGAGCATCCGTCAGTCTCATTATCAATTCGAGAAGGGGCAAGCTCCTGAGAACACATTAATCAGGGCTGTGCATTAGCAAGCATCTGGGGGCAGCCAGCTGTGACAGTGGGGTTCAGCAGAACAGTGTGAGGTCTGTGGGCCAGAGGCAGGCCCTGGAGCGTTGGTGGGCCGTGTAATCAGAGCCACAGATGGGACTTACAAGATGGCTCTGCAGAAGGGGGACTGAGGAGGGGAAAGAAGGCAAGGCTGCTCCTTGGGGCCTCCATGTGGAATTGGGTCAATGGGGAACCCAGGACAGAAGCTGGGATACGAAGCCCTAGGACTGGGAGAGTGACTTCAGGCTAAGCTCTCAGGGTGGTGACACTGAGCTTACTGATGGCTTCCCTGACTTGCTCACTACTGATCAGAGGCCCAAAAAGAGCTTCAGCTGTTACAGGGAAGCTTTGGGGTCATTAGTCCTGAAAGTCAAGAAGCTGAGGCTGCAGAAAGAAGCCGAGTCTGGCAGCCTCTTAGACTGAACCTGTTCCTTAGCTGTTTCCTCCTTTAAAGGCTCTTTGAGTCATTCCCTGCTCCTCATTTCTGTTGGCCCCACTCTGGCCCGAGACCCGCCACTTCATATTTGGATGGCTGCCCTCTGCACCCTCTTCATAGAGTCAGTCCTCAGAGGGTCCGTGCTGGGTAATCACGAAAAGCTGGATTTGCTATCCCAGCTTTGTGATAAAAGCAGGCAAGTAACTCAACCTTGCTATGCCTCAATTTGTTCATCCGTAAAAGTGAGATGATAATACTGAATGTGAGGATTAAATGTTTTAATATAGTAAATTCTGTAAAATAATAATGCCTGGCACATAGTAAGCGGCATACATGTGTTTCCTGCTGTGGGCATTACTGCTGTTGTTATAACTCCTCCGGACACACTCCAACCCTTTTAACCCCCCTTCAGCCTCCAGATGCAGGCACGCACCCAGTGTTGTGGCTTTTATTCCGTAAGTACTTTCTCTTCTCTGTTCCAATTGTCCCCACGTCATCTTTAGCTTTCATCACCTCTTGTCTGGAAATAGCCTTCAGATTGGCCTCCTTGGATTGGCAGCTAAGTCCCTCTTGGAGCCCCTTTCCACTCTGCCTCCAAGAGAGTTATTTTGGAAAAGAAAAATCAGATGATGTCATTTTTGTCCTACTTGTAATAACTCCACATTGCACAAGGAGTGAGTTGACACTTTGTCTGACCCCAAGCCATCTTGTGAATTCTGTGTACTTTTTGCTCCCAATACAGGGAGGGGCAAACATAGGTTTACAGTAGTTCATATGGAAGGTAGTACGGTAATGAATAAATAATAATACAAGAATAAACTCTTTGTTTCACATATTCCCAACTGTAAACATCCTACCTTTGCCCTGCCTTGTAGATCCTAATTTTGGCCAGTTGCCAGGTCTGCCTCCACTCATATTTTCCCTTCTGTCTAGGATTAGTCTTCCTTCCTTCTATCCTTCCTCCCTCCCTCCCTCCCTTCCCCTTTTCCCCCTCTTTCTTTCTATATCTCCTCTTTCTTTCTGCCAAGTAAACTCATATTCAAACGTTAAAATCCAGATGGAGAGAAGTCTTCCGTGGTTTCTTCAGTGCATACCCCCAGCAGGCTGCCGTCCTTGCAGGCGAGGGTAGAATCTCATTCACTGTGTGTCTTTCAGACCTCGTGTAGCCACACATGGGCAGGGATGAGATGCCTCATTAGAAAGCCCTGTCTGACCACCACAAGGGTGTTTGTCTGAGAGTGAGCTATAGGAAGTGAGGTAGAGTCAGGAATTATGACAGAGGAGACTCTTCAGGTAGAACCAAGTAGGGATGTTTTCTAATTCTGTCCAAAGTATCAGGTGCTTGGCAACACCCAGTGACAAGGCATTCCAGATGACAGCTGTGGGTACAGAAAAGTGAAACTCCCTAAGTTTCAGCTTTGCAGGCAGCATGCACTTTCACATTTGGATTGCCAGAGTGAGAGATCCAGGAAAGCAGACTCAGACTAGCTCCAGCTCTGGCTGCTGTGAGCTGAACTGTGAGTAGCCAGGGACAGAAATTCTAGAATCCTCTGAGGGGAGCATATCAGCCCCCATGCACAGAGAAATGGCCAAGTCTGTCTAAATTAGAGTAGGCTGTGAAACACTGTGGGAACCAGCAAAAAATGGTGATATTGGTCAACCAAAGGGAAAAGAACCCATGCAGGCAGGGCAGAGCTATGCCACATCAAGCTACCAGCAATTATGTCTGGTCACTACTCCTGCTGAACAAGCTAAATATTAATAGGTGCCCATGAATTTGCAATTTTGTGCATGAATCTGCAATGAGACAGGGTTCACTGGGAAAGGCTTATCTTTGCTCCACATGGTGTCAGCTGGGGGAACGTAACTGGGGGCGAGAGGGTCTACTCTAGATGGCTCTCTCATATGGCTGGCAAGTGGGTGCTGACTATTAGCCAGGAGCTCAGAGAGGGCTGAGGGCTAGGGGACTTGGTTTCCCTCCATGGGAGCCTCTCTACCAGCTGTTCAGGCTCCTCTGAGCATGGAGGCTGGCTTGGAAGAGTGAACATCACAAGGGAACCAGGTGAAGAAGCAGTGTGCTGGGAGATGTCTAACAATTGGCTCCCTGAGTGGAAGTGCCCTGATCTGTACTCAGTAGTGTTTGCTGATCTCCATGGTGTCAATACTCCCGCCATGGTCAATTTCAAGCCACGGAACACAGAGTTGGTAAGAAGTGTGCACAGTTGGCTCTCAGGAACTGGTATGAACCAGCTCCATCACCCACAGGGGAAACTGCCCTGGCCTTTGAGGTTACATAGTGTCACTTCTGCTGTACCCCACAGATATATCCAAATTCAAGAGGAAGGAACTTAGACTCCAACTCTTCATGGGAAAGGTATTGAAGTCACATTGTAAGAAAAGCTTGTGGGATAGGAGGACTTTTGGCTGTCATTAAAGAAAATCATCTGAGATAACTAGACCCAAGTGACATTTACATTCAAGATTCTGGTAGGTAGTGGTCCCATGGGATGGGGGGACCTATATCTTTTTGATTTTATCTATTTCCTATTTTAAAGGCACAGTAATTGCTTTGTATAGGTGCATAATGTGTGCATACATAATACACACTCCACACATACCTGCATATGTATAACTGGCATATGTCATAGTATGTGGTCACTAATATTTGTTAATTGAATGGTGCTGTGTGGTATGATTCTTGAGCTATTTGCTCTGTGAGTTTCCATTCCAGCTTCTCAGAATTAGGAGTTAGCTCTGTGTTGGTGAATTTAGCCAAAGGTCACGCATGACTGGTGACCATCTTGTTATGATTAGAATTTAGGGGGCAGTCCTACAATTCCACTTTGTCTTTTGCTGATACACCAGGCTGTGCCTCCTGTGAAGCAGAGCCAGACTCTTTATTTGGAGGCTGGTTAGCCAGCCCACTGATCCTCTAGACCCTGGATTTCCCCTCTCCCTGCTGAAGATGCCTCTTGGCAATACCTGTCCCTGCCAGAGAGAAAGGAGGGGCAAAAGGAACAGTGACATTCACAGAGAGAAATTTTCATACTGGTTGGAAGCAACTCCTAAAATTAAATGTATGGATTATTTGTGGGTTTCATTATTCAGGCTATTCCTGTTCCCACTGACACAGGTAATTGGAAATTGACTGTACTATCTCTTTGAAAAGGCTGCAGGAACACAGTGAATGATTTATGTGGCTGAATGAATGAGATTGTGGGTCTTCTGATTTTGTGTGTGCTAATAAAAGTTTTCAGGACATAGCTTTCAATTAATCAATTAACATTCACTGGGAACTTTCTATGTATAATACTAAGTTTGGGAATTTGAAGAAGCTGGTCATGGTCTCTGATCCCTGGGGAAACATGATCTACCCATGAGCAGTTGCATGACATTATAATGTACCAGTGGCTGCTCAACATAGTAGCTGAAAACAAGGACTAACTACTGTGTATTTTAGGCCTACGGACCACACAGTGCCTCTTCTTTCACCTGTGTTACCTCCATTACTCTTCTCAACAGTCTTGGGAGGTAGAGATGATTACTTTTACTGATAAAGAAACTGAGGTTCAGAAGGTTAAGGGACTTGGCCATGAATTCTCAACCAGTAAAGCCAGGATTCATTGACTGTACCTTTTCAATGGTACCCCAGCCATCTGACTTGTTCTCCATGAATCTTTAGATGCCACCCATATTTACTGAACATGAGGTGCTATCACAACTGTGTTATTTCCTTTCAGCTACACCCCTGTAGTAGCTTGGGAAGGCTTAGGTCTGAGGCATGTGGAGATCACAACAGCAGAAGGAACAAGAGGAAGTATAGGCTGGGGCTTCCCTAGGTTGGGCTGGGGATGTGGAAAAGGGAACGAATTGAGGAGGTGTAAAAACCTGACAAGTGGCCTGTACGTACTATAGAAGTGGAGGGGAAAGTGACTGGATTAATCTTGGAGTGCTGTAGGAAGAGAACATCTACCCTTGCACTAGGTCTGAAGAGCAGGTGGGTAACCCAGGGCAGGGGTGGTGGAGGGGGCTCGAAGAGGTGTTGGAAGAAGAAAAACCTCAGAAGAGAAAAAAATAGAGGACAACTTTTTCTTTTTGGAATGTATGTTTGATTTTTAAAAAAATATATTTATTTATTAATCTCAAATTAATTCATTATATTGATGTATCTGTAAAAATTACTACTCTTATTGCAAGACTAATTGAAAGGAAAGTTTTTTTTTAATCTGAAGAATTTTTATTTTATTTATTTTTTAAGGATTTTATTACTTCATTGTTGTTCATTTACAGTTGTCTGCACTTTCCCCCCACCACTCCCCCCTGAAAGGAAAGTTTTGTTCTAGGAGACCGGAGTTGCTGGAATGGAGGGCTCTGGAAGGTGGGTATTTGGCATCAGAACTAGACAGGTTGGTTTGAACCAGACTGTGGTAGGTCTAGTAGCCAGGTCAAGGAACGAAATGTTTTTCCAGAGCAACATGTTGTTTTCAGGAAAACATAGTCATGCTCCCTGATTTGTTTATGCCAGAATGTTCTGCCTGTGAAAAATAAATTGCTTACTTACTTTTCCAATATCTATATATTACAAATATCCAAAAAGTACAAAAAGAATGTAGCACAAATTGTCTTCTGCCCCACCTTTGCCTTCAGCTATCCCGTTCTTCTTGCTGGAGAGAGCCACTCCTAACAGTTCTTGTCAGGAGTTTTTATTCTGTGAGATTTGCTAAGATCAGAGGATCCGTGCCCAAAATGAGCCAGTTTTACATGCATCATTCCAAGTTGTGCCCAAGTTCTTTATTCTATTCTTAGATTACAGCTCAGCGCCATCTCTGTCAGATGAACACTGGCTGCATGAGTTGTCAACATTACTCATGTGACATTTAGTACATAAGGACTTGAGGTTCTTTTGGGCCTGTGGCACCCAAGGTTCAGAACATAGTCAAATCAGCTCAAACGTAATAGGTGGTTACTCTCTTGTAAAGAGAGTCCACCAAATTCAAGAACAAATTCCAAATAGAACCAGCCTCTTGGGAACTCTGCTGGCAACCAGAAAGATAATTGAGGTTTTTTTCCTCTTTCTATCTTTGTCTTTCTTTGTGGTCACATGCTGCTGGTTTGTCCAGTCCTCCTCTTTCTGCAGACTGGCATTTTCTGCCAAATGCCTGCCCCAGTCCCTAAATCTATATGATCTTTCAGCTCCAATGCTTAGCACTCCTGTTGCAAAAGCTTCTAAACCTTTTAGTGCAAATTCTGGTGACAATTGGAGTGGATCAGTTTGCCTGCCTGAGTGAGGCCACTTTGCCATAAGCTGCACTGGCTGTTTTGGGGTCACAGGGCCACCCCTAGGCCTCTGAGCTATCGCTTGAGAGAGTGGGAGGTTAGGTGAAATGGCAGGATCGGGGTCCTTTCCAGACAGCACAGAGTTGCCCTCAGTGTGGCTTCGTACTGTCTCCATTGCTTTGAAGAAGCTTCAGAGGACAGAGACCCGAGGGCACCTGGCTTGGTGCTCAACACATAGTTTAATGCTTGGTAAATATTTGTTGGTTTTATTGATGTTTGTTCCCCTGTTGGAAGATACTATTCTTCAGGAAGGACTGAGAAGTCTGCAACAGATATTTATTCAAGTGCCATTAAGGAGTGTGGTGAAGCAGAGAGGACTCAAAAATTAATTACTGCCAGGAAGTAATGATTTGGAGCTGTGTGCTCCTCTTAGGAACAGGATCAATAGATTATTTTCATTAGAAAAACAAGATAAAAAATATCCCGCAGAAGCAGAGCAGCTGTATCCTGGGATATGTCCTCTAGACAGAATTTAACTATAAGTCTATGCAGTCCTCCGAAAGTGTGACAGAGTAATAAACTCTTAATTGGAATATCTTGGAGGGTGGCCAGCCCTAGTGAGTGAAAATTGTGAAATTATGACAAGCGCTTAGCCAAGTACAAGGCCTCTTTTAATGATTGGATAAGAATCATTGATAAGCACAATGTTTACATGCAAATGATGCTGATAAAGTGATTGCCAAATATTCAGAGCTAATTTTCCTAAGTAGATGAAACATTCCCTTCCAATTTTGTTAGGATTGATAATTTGATTTGCGAACATATTTCAAAAATCACTGCAAATCCCAAATGAGCTGATTCTGAATATATATTTTATTGTTTAAAAAAAGTTACTATTAACTTGTGAATTTATAACTGCCAAAAATGACATTCAATTCTAATTGTTTTCTTAGGGAAAAATGTTATATAAGGGATGCATTAAGCACTTATGTTTTGCCAGCGAGAGTACATGTGCATCATTTGCATTTGGTGCATACCAAGAAACGTTGTTTATTGGGAAACACAAGGGAATAGGATTCTGGAAACCAAAGTTCCGGTCTTTTGCAAAGGTGTCCAGAACAATCGCTCATCCCACCTACTCTTTCTGCAATGTGGCTTTGCCCTACTCAATCAAGAAGTGGGGAGTGTCTACCCCCTTGACTGTGAATGGGCCCTGTGACCACTTTGACAAATAGAACACAGTGGAAGTGACTCTGTAGAAATGTGTCTACCATGAAGCCACCATGCTGTGAAAAGCCTAAGCCACGTGGAAAGGCCCTGGAGGATGTGATACCTTGCAGAGTGAGAGAGGCTAAGGAGCACCAAGGCACCACACAAGTGAGTAGAGAAGCCATCTGGGAAGTGGGTTCTCCAGTCCCAGCCTCTCCCAGCTGGTGCCATGCAGAGCAGAGGTGCATTTCAGCCAAGATTTCCTGACCCACAAAGTTGTGAACAGCATGAATGGTTGGTTAGGTGTTGGGGTAGTAAGTCATTGGTTCCCTCTTTGCCTCAGTTGGTTCATCAGAAAAATGACCATGGTGACCCTTTCTCTGTTTTATAGGGTTAGTTTTTGAGGTATTGTGAGGTCACATTGAGATAATGTCTGTGAAAGTCCTTTTATAGGTTAAGAATGCTTAGAAATGTAGGCCAGTTGGTGGGCTCAAGACTGTGATGTACCCCAAAGTACTCTCTAAATATGAGGGCTGCTGATTATTCTCATCACAGCTCCAGAATTCCCTCCGTCTTCCACCTCTGTCCTTCAGGTTCCCTTGCTTGATTCTCTTCTTTAATCCCAGTACCTATCATATGTCAGAGGCCCTCATGGAAAAATAGATGAGATCCTAATTCCAGAATTTTGCTTTATGATTCTTGTGTTATCAACTCGTCAACAACTCCAAAACGCAAGCCTCAAACCCATGTTTTACAATGTCTTTAAAGTCAGTTTGTGCAAGTGTCTACACATGCAAACTTTTGGAGCTGTGCTAAGATGGGCAAGAAACTGCTTGATGTTTATTACTAATTGGAAAGCAAACAGTCAATTACAAATGCATCTCCTTTCAAAGAATCTAAATGAATTGCTTCTTCTCTGTGACCCCCCAATTTATCCATGAGTGCCAAAATATCCCTCTTGTGGATGTGTGGGAGTGAGAACAGATGCTTGACCTAATGATTTGTGACCAGGTTTACGTTCTGCAAGGCCATCTGTACTGGCAAAAACCACATATAGGGATCTACTCAAACTGTAATAGGGAAACCAATGGTCAAATGTCAGCGAGGCCAAGTATAGTTACCAGGTCCAGAGAACTGGAAACAGTATAGACATCAAACCTGAGACAGGGTTATAATGAGAAAGTCCTCTGGATTGGAGAGGGCTCAGGATGGGTGTGGTGAGAACCTTAGAGCAGCCTACATCTGTCCCTCTGAGCTACCTTCCTGTAGGGAGATCACCTGTTCCTATTTACCCAGGACATCTCCAGTTTCAGCACTGAAAGACCCATCTCCTAGGAAATCCTTCATTCCTGGACAAACTGGGGCTGCTCGTCACACTACATACCTGAGTTTTTGCCCTGACTTAAAGGGTGGAGCTGAGCAGAGAGTGTTCAGTCACATATACCCTAGATTGACAATGTGGGGGTCAGAATGAAGAGTTGAATCAGTGTGAGTTCTGTTCTGTGACATTGCTGGTCACAGAAGAGGGTCCCAGCACAATTAAATCAGGCAGGGATGACTCAGCCACTCCCACA
This sequence comes from Macrotus californicus, assembly GCA_007922815.1. Classification (NCBI taxonomy): domain Eukaryota; kingdom Metazoa; phylum Chordata; class Mammalia; order Chiroptera; family Phyllostomidae; genus Macrotus; species Macrotus californicus. The sequence goes on along the minus strand of VMDR010004101.1, from coordinate 18,878 downwards.
TGTCCCTGGATGGTGCCATTGCACAGGACCATTCTCAATGTCTTCCCAAGTAAGAACTGCCAATTTGGACCCTTGTGATAGGTTGTCTTAACAGGAGTCTCTAATTTTTTAATGTCCTGTGTTCCCAGTGGTGGAGAGTACCAATTCACTGCTGGTGGTGAAATGACCAAGTGGACAATTCAGTGTTTCATTGACATACTAAATTACTGACCAACTATGAGATCAGGGCCTCAAGTTTCATCGTGCAGCAGAATCACCTGGAGGGCTTACTGAAACACAGGTTCCTGGGCCCCATCTCCAGAGTTTCTGATTCAGTGGGACTGGGAAAGCACCCAAGAATTTGTATTACTATCCAGAGTGATGCCAATCTGCTGGCACCACACTTTGAGAACCATTAGATTAGGTGCCAGGCAGCCTGAGACTTCCTGCAAAGCCCACCAAGGTAGGAGTTATTACTGAAACGGTATTTGTAGAACCAAAAGACTAAATGGTTTGCCTAAGTGGCCACTGCTAAGCAACAGGGCTGGGATTTAAATTCCTGTGGGTTTGTTTTTTCCCCCTCCATCTGGCTTTCTTCCATTTAAAGGAGAGGCAATCTGGGAATGGTTATGTTCTTTAAAAAAATTTTTTTTCATGTATTTATTGAAGTTTGGTTATTTTTCAAAATTTTATTTTATTGTGATAAGAATGCTGAACATGAGACCTACCCTCTTAACACAATTTTAAGTGGAAAATACATCACTGTTGACTATAGGTTTAGTGTTGTACAGCAGACCTCCAGAGCTTATTCGTCCTCCTTGACTGAAACGTTGTGCCTGTTGATTAAATGACTTCCCATTTCCCTCTCATCCCAGCCGCTGGCACTGCCATTCTGCTCTTTGAGTCTATGAATTGGACTATTTCAGATACCTCATATAACTGGAATCATGCAGAGTTTGTCTTTCTTGTTTCGCTTAGTGCGATGTCCTCCTGTCTGTTCATGTTGTTGCATATTGCAGAATTTCTTTCTTATTTAAGGCTGAAGAGTATTCTATTGTAGATATATAAAACTTTCTTTATTCATACATATGTTGATGGTCATTTAGGTTATTTCCACATCTTGGCTTTTGTGAATAATTCTGCAATGAACATGGGAGTGCAAATATCTCATTGAGATCCCGATTTCAATTCTTTTGGATAATTATCCAGAAGTGGGATTGCTAAATCATATGGTAGTTCTATTTTTATTTTTGAGGAACATGGAATGGTTATCTTCTTAATTCCTGAAGAAACACACGCTTTCCAGATCTTTGCTTTGTTTTCTTTGATATTTCTCCATTCTTCTCACCATCTACATTTTATTCCAGGCAGTGAGTAAGATGTCAAATTCAAGTCTAGACTTTGAGAACTTTTATTCATAATATAACCCGTGCCACTTGTCCACGTTCTGAACTCAGTTCCCTTGTCTCTCATGAACACCTCATCCTATGTCCAATATGATATGGTTGTTTGGAAGGCAGTCAGAGTGTCGGACTCTAGGAAAGGACTGTTGAGACACATCCTAAGTCATACAGAGGCTGTTGTTGGGGATCAATGCCTCGCAGAACTGTCTCCTGGTAATTCTAAGAATTACCGTAACGCAGAGGTGACAGCTTTTAGCAGCCTGGTGTCTTGTGACTCGGATTTTGGAACGCTCAAATGGGAAGTGCAGTTTTTCTGGCTTTTTGGAGTCAGATATCCTGGGGCTGAATGAGACCTTAATGATTAGAGTTCATTATTCTTTCCCATAAGGCAGAATTCTTGCCTTTTACCTAGTTTTTTTTTTTAAATGAGATTGTAGGAGAGAGTGTTGTAAATTGTACAGCCCCATATCAACTACAAGGTGTTATTTTGACATGAATAATTGCATACAAATACTTTCTAGAATCACTGACCTCAACCAACACTGGAAGATGTATTTTTACCTATTGCAGATGTTTGCTGTCTGGAGGGAACTGGGAGTCAGATGGCCTAGGATGGTGCTGTGTAAGTACAGGATTTTAAGCCAGTGTCATGAGCTTATAGAAAAAAAGAAGTGATGGTCTACAGGGAAGAAAAGATTCAGTACGAAAAAAGGCATCTGATAACCACCTTCATTTTTTTTTTAATGGGTCCCTGAAGTGTTGGATTATGAAGTATGGATGATCTGTGGATTCTACCAGGGCATTTGATATTCCCGTTGGCTTGAAATTTGGGTCGTACGGCATTACCATCAGATGAATTAAACATAGATTGAACATCTGGACCCTAAAGATGTTGATTAATAAGTTAATGTCAGGCCAGAGAGGTAGGTTCAGGTGATGAGCTGCAGAGCTCCACTCAGGATCACATCCCATTTTGTTTTGGAGTCAGTGGCTTGGATGTTATAGGAAAGAGAGTGACAGTCAATATGCTAGATGACACCAGGAGAGTCAGATCCACCTTATGAGGCCAGAGTGTGGGCTGGACATAAACGTATGAAGTTTAGTTGGAATCATCGTGGAGTTGTGCATTGGGACGGTATCGGTCAAGGCTCTCCAGAGGAGATGCAATACCGAGGCAGAGCTCCCTGTCTCACACGATAGCAGAGGCCAAGAAGTCCTGCAATCAGCTGGCAGCACACTGGAAAACCAGGAAAGCCGGTGATGTGATTCAGTCCAAGTTCAAGGGTCCAAGAACGAGGAGCAGTGATTTTCGAGGGCAGGGGAAGATAGATGTCTCAGAACTAGCAAACAGGGCAAACTTGCACTTCCTCTGCTTTTTTGTTCTGTTCAGGCTCTCAACAGGATGATGCCCATCTGCGCTGGTGAGAGCCATCTTCTTTACCCAGTCTACCAACTCAAGTGCTAACCTTTTCTGGAAACACCCTCACAGATGTACCCAGAAAAAGTGTTTTACCAGCTATCTGGACATTCCTTAGCCCCATCAAGTTGACACAGAAAATGAACCATTACAGGTGCTTTCAATCCTTCAGTTACAGCCTTGCGGGAAACTGGTTAGCAAGTGTGAAAAATGAAAAGGTTTTAGTTGACTCCAGCTCCGTGTGCATCAGTATCATGAGAAGGTTACCAAAAAGAGGAGAGGAAAAAGCACAGTAAAACACCACTAGTCTGGATGAGTAGAGGCAACTTGTCTGAGGTGAGCGGGGTGAGGGGTCCACTCTGCCTGCCCTGCACAAGTCAGATTACTCCTTGAATACTGCACTCAATCTGGGCATGGCATCCTGGGGCACAAATGAGGGAGAGAGTCTCAGCAGGTCCCCTCCCCCACTTGTCTGCAAGGTTCTGTAATCTCAGCTCCCACTTGGGCTTCCACATTAAGAGAAAAAGGCATTCATACATTCAGAACTTGTTCTCTGAAAAGCATGGGGATGTGTCCAGAGGTGGCTCTACTTTGAAGCTAATGAAGCTAACGCTTCAAACTCCTCTTTTGCCTGGGTCTCTTCTAAGGCATTGGAGGAGCCCTGGCAACCTGTTGGCATGGTTGTATATTTTTGCTAAATTTGTAAACCTAAAATAGTATGACTAATCAAGACTGCTATCTCTCTGCTCTGAGCTTCCTTCTTTCACATCACAGCACATCACATCATATCACATTTCCTTCTACTTGTGTTAGATGTCATTGGAGGGATGGCTAGCATTCTTTGTATCTTCTGAAGGGGAAGTTGAGGTGATATACATTTTCAATTACATTCGGGGGCAGGGATGTATGTAGTTGGCTGGCATTTCTAAGTACATTTAATTGTGGCATCAAGGAACACTCTTAACTTACCTGCCCTCATGACACGGAGGTACAAGACCAGACCAGAATCACATAGTGATATGACTGGATCCCACCGAGTCAAGAAACAGAAGCAAGTAGCAAATGGAGAAGAAGCAAGATGTGAAGTGTACAGAGTAATAATCTAGTCTGTGGAAAATCCTTCCAAGAATTAGACAAGTCAAATTGTGAGTAGGTGATTGAGCCTCATCCAAGCTTAGACAAAATAAAATTTCCTTCTTGTAAGATAGCATAAAACATCCTACCCCCTGCAATGAGGACATCTATGACACATTGGTTAATGAGAGCTATTAAGTCAAAGAGTAGTTAAAATTTGTTCCTGAATAAGAAAACTTAAATTGTCCCCAAATATTACAGCTATTGTAGGAAATAACTTAATAAACAAAACATTACCATTAACAAGTTGTGATGCACAAATAAACATTTTAAAGCTCATAATACAAAACAAGTTTTGGTTAACCATGCTCAGTATGAAAAGGTTATTACAAGATTTTTATTACATGAAAAGGTAATCAAAGATTATGCAGCCCCCAAACTGGAGGTTAAAAGTGTTACAGGGGTGTGTCAGGTAGTTAAGGAATACAAATATATATTATTTTTCTGGTTTGTTATATTTGTCAGTTTTTAAAATTTGCATTTTGCTGTGAGTTCTTTCTTCATTCTAAATAAGTGTTCATGCTTTACCTAATTTGGTGTTTATAATTTTATATTATTTTTCTTAAAGAAGGCCTTCTGAATTATATAAACTATAGGATTCACAAAACCTATATCCACCCTGGCTGAGTTTCAGAGAAATTCAAACACAAATGTGACCAATGTCTGGCCAAAGAGGTTATCATAAAGGAGGAGGGATGAGACAAGTTCATCCAAGAAGAATGCCCTGGAGAACGTGACAAGGTCCTCAAGAGAAATGCTAACCAATTGATCAGAGTGTTTAGGCACCTCTGGGGACACCTTTATCAACATGTCAACTCTTCAGCCTGCCCTTCTCCTTGTGTTCACAATTCTCTTCCTAAAAGGAAGATTCCTTTTAAAAAGTACCCATCCTTCCTTGTATAAACCACATCCTCAGCATCAAAGACCTGTGTCTTTCTTATTTGCTTTCTTGGCCTGGAGTGTCCTTCTCCTTATGTGACTTACGGCGTGAGTCCTCAGCAGTGTCATAGAGGGTCCGTGAATTCCAGATGCTGTCCTGGACTCCCTTACTCATAGCGACCTGACCTTGACCTTTCTTTAGCTCTACAGCAAGGATGAAAATGCCAACTTCAAGGGCTACGGAGAGACACCAAATGAGTGGATGTGTATAAAACATGTATCAACTTTAAAGCTCTGAACTAATGCTAAATGTTATTACTAACCATCCTTCAAAGCTCAATTAAAATTCTACTGCCTTTATAAAGTCTCTCCTCACCCCCACCCCATCGATCATGTCTTCTTTGTGCGTAATACTTGCTTTTCTGTTTCTCATGTATTTTACCTGTTTTATTATATTGTTAGGTTGTTCACTTATTCACTCACTCTTTGATTTCATAAATAGTTATTGAGCTCCCCTCTGTACTGGACACAAACTTTCTCCCTCACTGCCTTTGTAAACTGGGCCGAGGCTGCTTTATTCCAATGTGTCCCCTGGAGCACTCAGTGTCTTACCTTGCACTCACTGAGGTCTCAGTAATGGCTGTTTACCTGGAGTGACATTTCAGCTGTGCCTTGAAGACTTGGAGGATATTCCCCAGGAGTTAGAGCATGAGCTCTGTTTCCTCCCGGGTAGTGGTTCCACCCTGGCTAGATATTGCAACCATTTGGAGAAACTTTAAAAGACATGGGGATGCCTGAGTCCACCCGAGATTCTGCTTTAACGGGCCTGAGCACTGAGTGCTTTGTGAAGAAGCCCCTAGGTGATCTCAATGTGCAGTTGGGTTGCTATCCACTGCTCCATGATAATTCTATTACTTGGTGATGAGACACACTCCTAGCAACTGCCCTTAGTTCATTGCTACTTAACGTCCTAGTGCCTGGATCATGTGAGGTCATTTGTGGTTTTGGTGCACCTGCTAAAGGCCAGGTCAGGCACGCTGCCAGTAGCTTTCTAGTTTATCGTCCCATTATTCCGTTACTTTACCGAAATGAGTAACAGGTGGGTCAGGGAGCTCCGGCCCTGCCAGGACTACACTTTTGCCATGTTTCTATCTTTCTAGAACCTTCTGACCTATACCGCCAATGGCTGAAAAACAAAAAGACTCTGACCCACCCATACAAGAACTAAAGCAAACGTCAGAGTTCAGCCCTCCCCCCATTTCATTTCCTCTCTTCTTCCCTAAGTCTCTAATCGAATCTTTACACCTCATTTATGTGTTTTTAGTCAGCTCATCCTTTGTTTTCTTTTTTCCCCCTCCAGGTGTGCGGAGCGACCTTTAATAACAGGGGCACTCCCCTGACAGCGGTTTTGATAAAGGTGCCGGAAAGGTTCTTTCAGCGGGGCGCTCAGCGCTCGGCAGAGAAAGCCGTGCCTGGTATCACAATCCGAGATGTTCCAGGCTCTACCCGTAATTACAGCTTCTCAACCTCACCTGGCCACCCTCTTTTCAGAGGAAAACTATAGTCGGTGACGCTCACCGCCCCACTGGGGGCGGCTGCCGACTCCTGAAGCCAGGCAAGCAGGAGTGTTGGCTGGGAAATTAGGATTTCATTCTTTCTCTGCGCTGCGGGTGCTGTCACCACCCGAGAAAGAGATCTGGCTGCAGGCGGAAAGATCGTTCATTCAGGCGATAAAAAACAACCTTTACCTTTATGGGGGCTTGTTTCCAAAAGAAATTATGCCTGCATTAAGGGCCATTTTAGACCATTAGTGATATGTTTGCATTTCCACAAGAATGTTTACCTTTCTCTGCAGGGGAACAGAGGCCCGTCAGCGCTGCTCACAAATTAGTAACTGCGATCAAAGCTCACGGCTCTAGCCCAGAGAGCCAACAGTGAGGTTTTGGAGTTGAATTTCACCTCACTAATTGGCTCTGCAGGTGACTTTGTTTTTCCTTTCCACTCCCTAAGTGCCCTTGTCGGTCTGCGGATGGCCTCCCCAGGTGCTAGAGAATTCTAAACATTCTGAACAAGGGAAGGGGAGCAAACCACTCCAGGAGTGGTGTCCTCTCTCCATAAACTGAAGGTTGACTATTGAGATTCTCATGTAAGGATCTTGTCAGCGGTCACTTCACTTCTCCACGTCTCAGTTTGGGTGTAATTATGCTATCTGTGTGTTATGTGCTTTTGAGTCAGCTCCTGCTCCTGACCACCCCGTGAGTGATGCTCAGTGTCCTGTCCTGAACCGCACCGTGCAGCTCCTGTAGACTCATGTCCATGGCTCTTTCATGGAGTCAGTCCACCTCATATTTGGTCTTCCTCTTTTCCTGCTGCCTTTTATTTTCCCTGAGCACTATTGTCTTTTCCAAAGAGCCCCGCCTTCTCAGGATGTGCCTGAAGTAGGGCGGCTTCAGTTTGGTCCTTTTGCCTCAGGCATAATTTGCTTGTTTGTCTTTATGGTGATCCAGGGTGTCCACAGAGCCCTCTTTTTTCAATTTATTGATTTGAGGGAGGGAGGGGGAGAGAGAGAGGAGAGGGGAGGGGAGCGGAGGAAAAGGGAGAGGAGGGGAGAGAAACACTGATTTGTTGTTCTACTTATTTCTGCATTCATTGGTTGATTCTAGTATGTGCCCTGACTGGGGATCAAACCCAGAACCTTGGCCTATTGGACAACGCTCTAACCAAATGACCTATCTGGCCAGGACCACAGAGCCTTCTTTTAACACCATATTTCAAATGAGTCCGTTTTTGCCCCCATCAGCTGTCTTCACTGCACAATTTTCCCAGCCATACATAGTAATTGTGAATGCAAGGGTGTGGATGACCCTAGCCTTGGTGTCTAATCACATGTTTTTGGTATTGGTGATCTTTCCTAATAATTCTTACTATGTTTTTATGTGAAAATTAGGTGCGATGATGCATATAAACTCAGCAAGTGCATGTCTGAGTGTTTCTGCTCATTAACTTGGAGCTGTTTTTGTTTTGGTGTTCTTTTCCCCTAGTGCACACATGGAGACCAAAGTCCTCTCTGGATGGCTGCTCTCTCCCTTTCTTCCTGGGAAGGATCAATGAGGAAATACTTGAAATCTCTAGCACCACGGGAAACTAATAGTTACAGGTCCACCTTGATGCTTTTTAATCCATTTTCCCACCTATAGTAGAAATCTCTGCAAGTCATTTCTAGTGGGAGAAGTTTCCACCTTCTGCTTGAAACTTCTAGGGTCAGAGACTCACTACTTTTCAAGGATGCCTACACCATTTCAGACTTTAAAAAGTTCTTGTTCACATGAGGTTCAAACCTATCTCCTTGTACCTTTGACTTAATGTGTTGTGGCAGGTGGGGTTATAATCAAATAGAACACTAGGGTAGAGAATTGAATTCTTGGGTCTCTTCCAAAACTCTGAGCTTCTGTGAGTCTAGTCTAGTCTTTTCCCCATTCATAGACTAAGGTTAGTTATTCCTTCCCCCGACTACTTCATACCACTTCTGTGAGGACAGATCATGACCACACTGGTTTTGAAACTGCTAAGCAATTTAAGGACTATTCATTAGCCTTTTGGGTAACACACAATATGTTTACTTACCAGTATTTCATTTTCAGCATGACCAACTCTTTAAAAGACTTGAGGAAGTTTTCAAACACACTCAAAAGCAGAGAAAAGTATGATGAACTCCCATTTACTCATCACCCAGCTTCAAAAATTACCAATATTTTTGCTAATCTTAGATGGTTTCTTAACCTTGTTCCCATCTGCCTTCCCCGTGGGCTCTTTCTAGATTTCCAGTGTCCATACTGAAATGGAAAGACTGCTGGATTGTAAGTTGCGAGGGAAGATAGAATACCTGTCTTGTCCCCCATTGTATCTTTAGTGCCTGGCACTGCCCTGATTATGGTAGGCCCTTATTCAAAAATTATGAAATAACTGAACTAAAAGAAAGGGACTTGTGTGCTCTAACACTCTTTTAAGTATTGTATCCTCTAGGGTAAGAAATTGGTTCTTTCTACATCCCAAAGACATATGATAATACCAAAAGGTCATGACAATAAATATTAACCGACTACAGTTAGCCGACGAGGGAATTACAGTACTCCTTTGAGCTTCCTCTGGATGGAGGGTTGGGGCAAAGGAGACCTTATTGTGTCATTGGTTTGGATAAAGAAGTCCCTAAATCCTCTTCAGTATGTGCACTCAGGATTTTCTAAGAGCAGACATGGGTGTCATCTCAGTACTTCTCTCTCTCAGGACTCGGCTACCTGATTCTCCAAGGCACCCAGGCTCTCCCCAAAGTCAGGTGGAAGCAGGAAAGCTTCAGAGATCATGATGAATCCCTCACCTCCTGTGCTCATTCACTCATGTGTAAAATAACTTTCCTCATGGGGCCACTGAGAGCTATAAGGAGATAATGAGTGTAAAGTATATCTCACAGTGCCTGGCATTGAGTGAATATGTGACTGACTACCTTTAAACCCACACAGTGGCCTTTCACGCCTGCCCTCCATTGTCTTCCATGTTTGCTTTCTTTTGGTGGGACCTGTTATGTGCCAGGCATCATGCCAGGTGCAACAACCTGGTGTCACCAGATTATGCAAAGGAACTTAGAATGTTTAAGGTAATGTTTGTCATTGTCCTATTCTTCCTCAAGTGTTTTCTGGTGCCACTTTCAGAGCCAGGACATGGACCTGGAAGGGCCATTGGTCTAACATGGGGTAGAAAATAAATTAAGAGCAAAATAGAATCAGCGGCATGGAAACATGAACAGACTGACAGCACACAGAGGGGTGGGGAAGGAGGTAAGGGTGGAAAGAAGGGGAAGGGACTAGTCAAAGAACACGTTTGAGTGACCCATGGACAAGAGTGTGGGGATTGACTGTGGGAGCAGAGGGTAGGCTGGATGGAGGAGAGCACAGGGGAAAATGAGACAACTGTAGTAGAATAACAATATTTTTTTTAAAAAAGAAACAAAATAGAAAAAAAACATGTTATCCCAAAGCGGGGCAGGGGGGAATCTTTTCCTTCCTTCCTTCCTTCCCTTCTTCCTTCCTTCTCCTTCTTCCTTCCTTTCTCTCTGTCTCTCACTCTTTTGTTAAAAAACATTTTTTTGTAGCAGAAGGAATCATCTAATTTAACATCTGTGAAAAGAAAGTCATAAACAGGAGGAGGGGACATGAATAGGCAGAGAAAGGTGGGGTACAGGGGTTTAGAGAGCACACATCTGTTCCGCATTGGAGGGCTGCAGGATGGAAATACCTCGCTCTGTTGTGCTTTCCAGGGCTCCATTTGGGGATCATGTTGGTTCACAAATGAGCCCCATATACAAAAGATAGAGAGAGATTGAAGAAAGAAACAGGCCACTCCAGCTTGGTGGGTGGCAGTTTTAATAAGTAAGGGAGCTTACAAGACTTGCCTTTGGTGGCTGCAATACAAGTAGACCTCTGCACTCACCAGCCAGTTTATGGAAAAGTCTTAACTGGGTTCTGTTATGTGTATCGTTCAGGTGGTCTCAACATCGCCTTGCTCTCTCAAGGCTTTGTTCTTGAAACAGTTTTCGCTGTAGGAATAGTGGGCAGAAAGGACATGCCAAGGACAGGGGAGGGAAGAGAAACCTCCTGTTGCTGGGGTTTAGCTCATTGGAATGGGTGGTCATATTCTCTCAATTACGTCCTCCAACAGATTACCATTGTCCCCATGTGGTAAAAATTCAGTCTACATCCTTTGGGATAAATGTAGAAGCAAGGAGGGGCCAGGAGCCATGGAGTCCCAAGTGATGTCCGTGCTCTTGGGATTCAGGAACAGGAGAGTAGTGCATCTCAATAAACAGTCTATTGACCACAGAATTGTTAAGGGAACCTGGGATGCTCTCCTCTTGGCTTTCTCTCTCATGGCATTAATATTGGGCTGTGTTTGTTCCTTCACCTCAGCTTCTTCTGGAATCAATAATTTCCTCTGACCAGCATATATTACATACAGATGTGAGGGGGGCCTGTGTGGACCAGACAGGTAGTTCCTCCCAGCCAATCTGTTACTCTGGCTGCTGCCTGGATAATCTGGCCCCAGAGCCTAGGAAATGGTGGCATGTGTGCTAGTTATCGGGGAGCCGTAGCTGCTTCTGTCTAGGCCTGCAGAGTTCTGGAGTGACCATGGGAAGAAAAATCACACCAGAAAGGCTGTGTTGCTTTGTGAAGAAGATGCTGCTTTCACATCCTTGTCTTTATCGTTGGGCCTTCCCGTTCCTTTCAACCTGGAGTGTTGATAGCAGGGACATTGGTATCAGGCAGACCTTGGTTCAAGGCCAGGCTCTGTCTGTTATTGACTGTAGGAACTTGGTGACTTACTTAACCTCCCAAGCCACATTTTCTTCATTTGATACTAAAAATACCTCACTGGCATGATGTGGGGATGAAATGAGGTAAAATATATCATGTACTATTCCTAACACAATTTCTGGCCAGTTCTTAGTAAGTGATAGTCATTTACATTGTTAATCCCGTGTACTTTCTTCCTTGTGTTATTTTTAAGCTATTTTTTCCCCCTCTCATGGATATGATTCTAGGAGAGCAAGATATGGAAAGTATAACATTTTACATATCAAGAAAGCACAATTAACAAGTTGAAAATGTTTGTGTTTATTCCTTCTGCCTATGCTTATTGCTGCTGTAAGAAAGAGCCTATCTCTGCAATCATTGCGTCGAAGAGAGACAAGACAACCCATGGGGGTCTCCCTGTTGAAGCTTTGATACTGGCTACTTCTTGACATTGTTCTGGGCTCCACCCCCCACTGGGAACTCTGGTCTTGGCATCTACCCAGGTAGAGTACCAGAGTCTGACAGTTGGATATATAGGTCTGAATCTCCTGAGAAAGGATTGGACTGGAGACCTCTATTCAAGAATTCATCTGTGAGTGACCTAAACCATGACTACAGCTAAGCATGCCCAGGGCGTGTGCATAGTGGAAGCAGGACCATAGTGAAATCAGGAGCACCGACATTTAAGAGATCACTGTAGAATAAAGATCCAGTGATGGAAAATGAAGCAGGATGGTCAGAGAGGGCAAAAGAATGGGAGAAAGTCGTGGTCCCGAGAAATAGTCACATCCTAACCTCAGAACCTGGGGATATGTTACCTTATATGGCACAAGGGACTTTGCAGATGTGATTAACATTTGGAGATGGGGAGATTATTCTATGTGGGACAAATGCAACCATAGGGATCCTTCTAAGGAAGGAGGGAGGGAGGAGAGTGAGAGCAAGAGATGTGATGATGGATGAGTAATGCAGTTACTGGCTTTGATGTTGGAAGAGGGATAGGGACCAAGGAATGTGGACAGCCTCTGGAGGCTGGAATAGATGAGGGTTTGCTCTAGAGTCTCCAGAGGGAACCGGCCAACACCTTAATTTTAGCCCAGCAAGACTCTGACCTCTAGTTAATCAAGGTTTATTTACTAAAAAAATAATAAATCTGTGTTGTTTAAACCACTAAGTTTGTGGTAACTTGTTTTAGAAGGAAAAAACCCACTAATATTCCCAGGGAATAAAGTATTTGATAGAGGCAGGAGTGTTCAACAGTGTCCAAGGTCCTCGGTGTATGTGTGGGTAGCAGCAGAATGGGTGTCACTGTAAGTTACAGAAGCACATGTATTTTTCAAAGGGGATGGAGACAACGGATGTGAGGACCAGGCTCAGGATGAGGGGTGGGGCTTCATTTACCTGGGTTTTGAGTGATGAGCTAGGTTAGAGGGGTTGGGACTTAGCACCAAGCCTACCTCCTGGAGTAGCTGGACTCTGGGGCAATCAACCCAGCTGCAGGGACCATAGGGACAGATGGAAGAAGGGCAGGGAAATCTCTAGTTACTGCCCAATCAACACTGGCAGATAGAGTAGCTGGGAAGGAGATGGGACATACTTAGTCAGACAGTCCCATAGACTCTTGGCATCAAGAATTCCTATCAATAGAAAACAAGCCAGCTGATTGACTAGGTTGGGGTTCAGGTCTATGACTTCAGTCCAAGATGGGGCCCGAAATACGACAGAGGTCCAGGGTCTGGACTAAAGCAGAAAAGAAACAAAAGGTAAGATTCCAGATAGATACTGGTTGGGGGAACAGGTGATAGTCTAGGTCTCAGAAAAGGCTCCAGGGAAGGGGATCTGGGGAGCCTAGAACATGGGAATCAAAGCTGAATGTCAGGTTGTGGCCCAGAGGTGTTCAGTTCCTCTTCCTGCTTAGGCCTGGGGTTGACAGGAAGGAATCCAACAGAGGGCGGCAGAGGTTGGGACCAGGCAGGACCTCCCAGACAGGTAGAAACGAGGTCAAGAAACTGGGGGTACACAGTAAGGACAAATCACGTCAACCAGGTGCGAAGCGATGCCTCATCTACAAACTCTTCTGATGATCCTGGTTGAGGTCCCCAGTCTGAGGGCCCAGCAAAGTGAAGGCAGGGACAAGGAAAGGCGAGTGTGTAAGTATTCTCTTAAAGAAAAGCCAACTACTTTTGTTAGAACTCAGTTTCGCTGGTGAAACCCTGAGGCTCCAAGGAGAGGTGACTTGCTGGAGTCCCAAAGCTACTTAGGTGTCACAGGCAGAAATAGACCATGGTCTCTGAACTCCCTGACTTGGGCTCTCCTTTATGCCTACAGCCAGTCTCCAAACAGGGCCAGCGTGTGGTTTGCATTTGGCCTGGACCCACATGTGCATATTTTACAGAGATCCTACAATCTGGGCTCCCTTTGTCAGGGAAAATTCTATTTATTTGAACAGCAGAGACCCGGACACAAGATTTGGTAAAGTCATTGCCTTGCCCATGTTGCCGATAAATCAACTGGCATTGGGAGGAGGTGGGAAAGGACTGGTAATAGCATTAATGAATTTCGTATGGCGATAAAAATGCAAGATATCCTTGCATTTTCTCTCTCTTTGAATTTATAATTAGATGACCTCCCATGGACTATTTCTGCGATGAAAACCTCTCCTACGAAGAAATCACTCATTATCACAGATGGTAGAGTGAGATGTAAAAACAAATAAATCTGCAAACCAACATTTGCTGAGCAGCAAATATTGCTGACAGGGGGAGGGGCACCGTGAACTCAAGGACAGTGCTTTTAACAACAAGGGGTACCTGGGCCTTTTCCCAGAGATTCTGATTGGGTAGGTTTACAGAGGGGCCCGGGCATCCAAAAGTGGTTCTGATGCCCATCGAAGACTGAAAACTATGGAGGTAATATTTGGCCTGTGATAATTTCACTATCGGGGTTTGATTATTCTCGAGTGGCCTCAGAGCTCCATGGCTCTGTGGAATCTGAGTCTGTGAGAAGTCTGTGCTGAGGCAGGAGTCGGTCACCTACGCTGTGGGAGACCAACAGTGGGAGCAATGACACAAGTGAGTCTACAGCCTCCCAGAGTTGGAGGGCTGCTCCCCCAGTCTCTGTTTCCCTGCCTCATGAACAGTCAGGAGTTAGGCCTCATTTTCTAGAGAAACAATATGTTAGCGTAGTATTCATGAGTTTGAGAATTTGAATGTTTCCCTTGACAATGTGAAAAGCCTGTCATCCAAGTCTTTCCAAGTCCTCTCCTCACTTACATGCCACCTGCAGGTTTCACTTCCAGAACAAGCCACCAGCTCTGAAAACATGGACACATGTGATTACGGTTAGCCTGCTGGCTTCCTCTGATGGGGCTGCTCTGGGTGTGCAAGCACATGCTCACTGTTCTTATTTTACCTGCTTGGCACAGGGGGGAAGAGGCAGGGTACAGATTTTGGTCTGTGATAAGAGTGGAACATTTCTAGATGCTAGTGTATAATCCCTTTGGATCTGCCATGCCTGCCAAGTGAGAGCGTAACAACTGCATGCTTACAGAACAGAGAGGAGAAGAGAACAAAAGTGTAACAGCATTCTGTCAGCGTGCAGCTCTGGAGAAGAAATGAATGCAATGCCATTAGCATGCGTGCCGACCCACTTTTCCACCTTTGTGTGTATATTTAAAGGATTTTGAACGGGAAGACATTTGAAGGGAAAGGTGAAAATGATTTGATAGAGCAAAGAATGTCTATTAATGGTATGTTTCTCTGATTCTAATTCAAGGAGTTTCTCTGAAAATTGCTGATCAGTAAAGAGACTCATATTGCCCAGAGAGACAAAGATGAGTGGTCACCCAGGAGAGGTGATGGGGGGAAAGCCTTAAGCACCCATTGTCTTCTTTCCCTTCCTGGTGCTGGCTTGTTTGTGGGAAACTTTTCTCAGCAGTGGGAGGTGATGGGTCATATGCAAAAAGAAGTGGGGAAAGATAAAGTGAGCACGCATGCAATTGAATGTTTGATCTCTGACCATGGAAGGTTTTAGAATACTGGAAGGTCTGCTGTTCCCAGGACGCTTGTAGCCCTTCTGGAAGTTGGTCCCCATTGCCTGCTGATGGACTTTCCTGATCCCGGGTTCTACCTTTCTACATGCCCTCTGATGAGTGCCCATTGCCAGACTTCCCAGATACTGATTGCTACCTGCATGGACTACCTCTTGCTTACCCCACTGCATTCCCCTCCAACTGCCCCTGTCATTGGTCTTTTTGGTTCTTGGGTCTTGGTCAGGTCTATGCCTGAGAGACAGTCCATGATCATGCCAGCATCCCCTATAATTCATTAATGCTTGACCTGCACAATTTTTAGCTATCTTCACAGGCAGTCATAAAACAATTTTGGCAACCTGAGTTCCAGTTTTGGAACCTTGGGTGTGTTGCTTAAGTGTTCTTTGTCAGTGATTTCATCCAAGGGAAAAAAAAGGAACAGTGGAAGCTGAACTTCATACCTTTGCAACTTGGTAGACCAAATAATCAAAAGATGCTTGATAAAAAGGAGCTGTACTAATGTCTTGGTGCCTTTATGTGTTTATTGGTGTGTTCGGAGTGTGTTTCATCTCTCTGAGACAGCAGGTGCCCTCAGAGTGGGACTCGAGTTATGATTTGAGAGTGCTTAGGATATTTCTAAGTATTATAGAATGTCATCAGGGATTTTTTTTTTTTAGTGGAACAATTTTATTCAAACTTTTCACTTCCATTTGCAATATCATAGCTTTTTACACCACATATCTACTATTTCAGTCACTTAACATAAATTTTCAGAGCTCATTTTCACTTTTGTCCAAATCTTGATAACTGCTATTTATAGTGACTATGGCTCAAGGGCAGGGATATAATTAGCATTTCTGGGAAGTGCAAATTGAGCAGAATGCAATGTGAAATGCATGAATAAATTCTTATGTTAGGAGAAAGAACAGTAAGTTTGGGGTTAAAATAAAGTACCAATTGTACCATGTAAATAAGAATATTTTCTGTTTGTTCCTTTTTTGGTAGGAGTAAAATGAAGAGAGATAAAATTACCTGTGTTAAATTCTTTGGAAGATTTACGGTGTATTTTTAAAATTCTATTTGTATTTTAAACTTAGAGGAATTTACCCTCTCATATTGTAGCCCATACCTTTAGTGAAAATAAAACTGGCAACTTATAGTGTTTATCCCATTAGTATTCAATTATATTTCCCAGATAAACAGCTGGAGGCCATCTCTTCAGTGACAAATGTGTTTGATTTGACTTAATCACCGCCACAGGGCACATCATTTACCAACATTTGCTATAGTACAATTTTAACAAGTAGGGTGATTCACCCTAGGAGAGGAGAGAAAAAATACAAAACACCGAGAAACAAAAAGAAATAAGGCAAGCGTGGAATTAGAAAGGTATCTGTGCCTTTAAAATTTTCCATTTTTATTGGACTCGTGACCTTGATACAGAAAAGTGCACAAATCATAAGGGTACACAGTGCAATGAACTGTCACAATGTGAACACATCCATTTTCCAGCATCCAGGCCAAGAAGTAGAGCATACCAATAACCCAGAACCACACTCCCATATCCCTTGCATGCCTTCCTTCCCCCAAGTCACTAATATCTCTTATATTTTTGTTTATTTGTTTTTAAGGGTCTTGGCACTTGGCATTCTAGAAGTTTCTTAGGCAGGCCTTGGGAGGAAGATCTTGGTATGCTTGTTGTCTCAGGTTTCCATGACCAGGTGCCAGAGTCCAACACTGTGTCCTGAGGTTTAACAGTGGCTGCAAGCACAGAAAAGTGTTGTGAGAGGAGATATGAACCTGCCGTCCTTTCCCTTCCACATCCTGGAGAGCCACAGAGCTCTCTTTCCTTCTGCTACTTACCTCTTCGTGGACACAGGTGGACACCCGATCTACTTCTTCTCTGGCTTGCTGTGAAACTCTAATGACATAATGGATATGAAAACACCTTGAGTAGGATGAAGTCCTGGACAATTATTACATCTTTTAACCAATGTGATGGGCAAACATTGATAGCGGAGAGAGTTACTTTAAACAAGAGGAAGACAAACGCACATGTATTCAAATCAAAGCAGATGCTGATCCTAATGGTCTTAAATGGCCCTAAACACTTCTCTGAATTTGGGGAAGTGTCATTAACTGAACTCTTTTTTTCTAATATATTTTATTGATTATGCTATTATAGGTGTCCCAGTTTTTTCCCCTTTGTACCCCTTTGCCCAGTACCCCCCTTCTCTCCAAGCAATCCCCCCACCTTAGTTCATATCCATGGGTTATGCATGTAAATTTTTTGGCTTCTCCTTCTCTTATACTATTCTTAACGTCTCCCTGTCTATTCTGTGCCTTCCAATTATGCACCTTTCCCCCTCCCAGCTGATAATCGTCTAAATGATCTCCATATCTATGAATCTGTTCCTTTGTTTGTTTGTTTAGTTTGTTTTTTAGATTCAGTTGTTAATAGTTGTGAATTTGTCATTTTACTGTTCATAGTTTTTATCTTCTTTTTCTTTAGTAAGTCCTTTTAACATTTCATGTAATAATGGCTTGGTGATGATGATTTCAATACTAAATGATAGCTTTGCTGGATAGAGTCATCTTGGATGTAGGTCCTTGCCTTTCATGACTTGGAATACTTCTTTCCAGCCCCTTCTTGCCTGTAAGGTTTCTTTTGAGAAATCAGCTGACAGTCTGATGGGCACTCCTTTGTAGGTTACTCTCTGCTTTTCTCTTGCTGCTTTTAAGATTCCCTCTTTATCTATGATCTTTGGCACTTTAATTATGATGTGCCTTGGTGTGTCCTCTTTGGGTCCAACTTGTTTGGGACTCTCTGTGTTTCCTGGACTTGTATATCTATTTCCTTCACCGAATTAGGGAAGTTTTCTTTCATTATTTTTTCAAATATGTTTTCAATTTCTTGCTCTTCCTCTTTTCCTTCTGGCATCCCTATGATTTGGATGTTGGCACATTTGGAGATGTCCCAAAGGCTCCTTGTACTAGCCTCATTTTTTAAAATTTGTTTTTCTTCTTGCTGTTCTGATTGAATGCTTATTTCTTCCTTATGTTCCAAATAGTTGATTTGAATCTTGGTATCATCTACTCCATTGTTGTCTTCCTGTAGATTTTTCTTTATTGCAATTAATGTAATCTTCATTTCTGCCTGGGTCTTTTTTATGCTATTGCCATGCTCAATAAGTTCTTTGAGTATCCTGATAACCAGTGTTTTGAACTCTGCATCTGTTAGATTGATTATCTCCATTTCATTTAGTTCTTTTCCTGGGGTTTTGTTCTATTCTTTCATTTGGGCCATATTTTATTATCTCCTTTTTAAAAAAATATATTTTATTGATTATGCTATTACAGTTGTCCTATTCCCCCCCTTTATTCCCTTCCACCCTGTGCACCCCCTCCCACTCGCATTCCCCTTCTTTAGTTCATGTCCATGGATCATATATATAAATTCTTTGGCTTCTGTATTTCCTATACTATTCTTAACCTCCCCCTGTCTATCTTCTACCTACCATTTATGCTTCTTATTCTCTGTACCTTTTCCTCCTCTCTCCCCACCCACTCCCCTGATGATAACCCTCCATGTGATCTCCATTTCTGTGATTCTGTTCCTGTTCTAGTTGTTTGCTTAGTTTGTTTTTGTTTTTGTTTTAGGTTTGGTTGTTAATAACTGTGAGTTTGTTGTC